>JAVKPL010001393.1:0-16433 GCA_032173675.1 Gastrolobium villosum | reverse complement strand
TATTATGTGGCTCAACTAGTACGTATTGCTGTGTGTGCTAATGTTATTATGAATTCAAAGGGGATTTATTAATCTCTTTTATAGAAGAGAACTTACATCATATCATAGAAACAAATTATGTGGATCCTATCATTATTATTATTTTTAAATGGCATAATTTTTTATGTCTCATTGACATAAGATAATTATTTTTAATAAAAGGAGACAATTTAAACTCATTAAAAGGATAAGAGTTCTTGAAAACACAGGAAGTTATACTTCTATTATTTTATTTTATTTCAACATCGTTTTAAGGTTATAAGATTAAAAAATTATAATGATAAAGACTAATATAACCTTACAATATATTTTAATCCTGCAATATATTATAATTATAAAAATATATTGATTTCCGTCCAAAATGATGTCGTTGTGAGCTACCAGAGATAACTTTATCTATGGTAGCTGAAATCATTTACCCATAAATATAACCTACCACATAAAACATTAGATAATTAATTTGATTTTCATAAATAAACTCACACACACTATCTCTCTTTGGTAATTCAGAAATGAGAAAAAAAAAGTCGTGCAAAATGAAACTGAAACAGATGATGCCTATAAATTGCATACCCCGAGGTGAATCTTGACCTCAGCACTCTTATAAGTTATAACTGACTATTCTGTATCTTCAGTTCCTTCTGTCTTTCCCTCACTAACAACATACTAAGTTCTTCTCTCTCTAACTTCAGATCCATTACTCTCTCTCTCTCTGTTTTGACAAACCCTTCTCTGTCCCCTTCAAACCTTAAACACAGGAAGATTATCCTAGGTAGGTATTCATTTTCTAGTATTTCACAAACACAAACACAAAACAAACCAAAAAAACAAAAAAAATCTTTTTTCCCCTTTCTTTTGAAAAAAATCTCTTTTTTTCCCCAGTTTACTTCGGTAGGCTTTTGGGTTGTTCAACAACCCATGGTTGTTGAAGTTCCACAAATCAGAAAACCCAGACGAATTGCCATGATTTTGTTTTTTGTTTTTTTTTTACCCCCGAAACAAACATGACATGTTTTTTGTTGACTTCTCTCTCTCTCTCTCTTTCATTGAAATATTTGAGAAGTAATTGATGAGATTTTTGGGTTCAATTTTCTGGTCCCAAGTTGTCATCTTCTTCTATCTATCTTACCCAATTTGGTTAGTTTCTCTGCAAAAGCTATTTCAAAAGCTCATCTTTATGGAAGGAAAAAAAAAACCACTTTTTGTTCTCGTCCTTTTACCCTTCATGGACTACTTTTTCTTTCCCTTTTGACTATTTTTTTTTTTTTTTGGCTTTTTATGTTCTTACGGTTCATGGGTCACTCACAATTACTTTTTGTAATGAATTCTCTTCTTTATATCTCGAAATCTCTCGACCTTGATTTGATTGTTGTACAATTTTCATTTTGGTGTTTGTTCTCTTGGAAAGTTTAGTTGACTTACATGAAGAAGGGAGAAAATAAGGAAAATAGAAAGAACATAGCTCAGAATATTCGTCGTGATTTCTGTTTCTGTTTCTGTTTCTGTCTTCCTTTTATTCTTTTATTTTATTTTATTTTTGTTTTTGCAAATTTACCTCTGTTTTGGTCTTTCTAAATAGTTCAGAGTACTTCTTGAATGTGCATTTGTCATGTTTCTTGCATTTATTTTCAGAATTTATTCGTCTGGGTCCAGTGGCAAGGAAAACAAGGAGGGAACATTAAAACACCATAAATTATAATAATAATGATAATAAAGAAGCCGGAATTGAATAGTGCAGTTTGGCTTTATCTATATTTTTCAACTCCAATGACCAATGCAATGTTTGTGTTTATTGTTTGTCTTTTTCAGATTTTCTTTCTTCATCCAAACTAACTATTCCACTTTGGGGTAGCATTAAAAATAATAATAAGAACTCATTACTCAATCCTCTATAACCTTTTTCATGATAGGTGCTGCAGCTGAAGGACTGTGAAGATGCTAGAGAAAGTGGAAGTATTTGACATGGAAAAAGTGATAGAGGAATTCGAGGCTCTGACAAAGGATGCTGAGAGGATTCAAATGGAAACACTGAAAAGGATCTTGGAAGATAACGCATCAGCTGAATACTTGCAGAGTTTGGGACTCAATGGAAGAACTGACCCTGAGAGTTTCAAGGCATGTGTCCCTCTAGTCACTCACAAGGAATTGGAGCCTTTCATCAACAGAATGATTGATGGTGATTCTTCTCCTATTCTCACTGGAAAACCCATCACAACCATATCTTTAAGGTCTGACACCCCTTTTCCCTTGTTTCATCTAAGTAGTTTGAATTTGCAATTCATTAGTTTCAATAAGCACTAAAGATTCAGTGCATTCCACCAATAAAAATATTACATGTCAGTCAAGATTCTCTTTTCTCTGCCAAATTTTTTATCTCTCATCTGATGTGTAATGCTTTCATTGATGAGATGCACTGAATTTAGCTGCAATCAAAAGATTTATTCCATTAGTTTCTGAGTCTTAAAAAAAGTGAAACTCTTGCAGTTCTGGCACTACTCAGGGTAATCCAAAACATGTACCATGGAATGATGAATTGTTTAAAACCACAGTGCAGATATATCACACCTCTTTTGCCTTTAGGAACAGGTATTCTTCACTCACATGAACCTTTTCTCCTCTTTCTTCTTTCTACTCACAAAGCTTTTCTGCTATTTAGAATTGGAAACTGACACAAACAATTCCATTTCTGAAGAGAGTTTCCCATAAAAAATGGAAAGGCTTTAAGCTTTATCTACAGTAGCAAGCAGTTCAAAACAAAAGGGGGTCTTGCAGCAGGAACTGCTACAACCAATGTGTTCCGCAATGCAGGGTTCAAACGTGCAATGAAAGCACTTCAGTCCCAATGTTGCAGTCCAGATGAAGTGATATTTGGTCCTGATTTTCACCAATCATTGTACTGCCATCTCTTGTGTGGGCTAATTTTCAGGGAGGAAGTTCAGTTGGTGTCTTCTACATTCGCACATAGCATTGTCCATGCTTTTAGAACCTTTGAACAAGTGTGGGAAGAACTATGTGCTGATATCCGTGAAGGGGTCCTTACAAGTAGGGTCATAGTTCCATCCATTAGAAGTGCCATGTCTAAAATACTCAAACCAGATCCTGAGCTAGCCAACTTGATACACAAAAAGTGCATGGGGTTGAGCAATTGGTATGGTTTGATACCAGAGCTTTTCCCAAATGTTAAGTATGTTTATGGGATCATGACTGGGTCAATGGAGCCTTATTTGAAAAAGTTAAGGCATTATGCTGGAGAGTTACCTTTATTGACTTCTGACTATGGATCTTCTGAAGGATGGATAGCAACAAATGTGAACCCAAGATTGCCTCCTGAATTGGCCACTTACACTGTGCTTCCTCAAATTGGTTACTTTGAATTCATCCCTCTGACAGACATGGAAAGAATCTCTATGGATCCTGAGCCAGTGGGCCTCACTGAAGTTAAGGTCGGTGAAGAGTATGAGATTGTTATTACCAATCCAGCAGGTACCAAATTCTTCTCTATCTTATTAATTGTTTTCTTCCAATTAATAAATGATGACTAAGGTACACTTTCCACCACACTGCCAAATTTTGATACTGACATCATATTTACCATAAACACAATAATTACTTGACCAATTGTGTTTTGTTTTCCATCTAGAGTCTAGAAAAGGAAATGCATGATATTCTTTTTTCTTTTTTTCCTTTAAATTTCAGAATATTATTCTGTTTTTTGAAAGGGAATAATGCTTATTGGTTAGTCTATATTGGGAATATAAGTGACTAATTCTGACAAAGCTTTTAGCCAAAATGCTTATTAATAAAACAAAAGCTGTTTACTTTTCATTTGATTTTTAATTTTTTTGTGGGGCGGTGATATGACCCACATGGGACAAACTTAAAGCAAAATTTTCATTCTGATTTCCAAAGGAACATAGTACATACCTAATCACATTAAGGTAATATATGTACCATTAATAGGTCTATTCTTACAACAACTAATTTGGATTTGTTTCATAGAACTTACTGTGCATGTAAATATCTGCATGTTTCATTTTTGGGTTTTATATTTCTCATGTTAAATGAGAATTGAAATCTCATGTTGTAGAGATAAAAAACATGTGGGACCCATGTATTAGAAAAAATTAGATATAGGACCCAGTACGGAAATCGAAGGGTGTGTAAGAAAGTTTGAATTCTCATGTTAAATGAGAAATATAAAACCCTTCATTTTTATCTTATACTGACAACTAAATTCTAAGATTTTTCGTAATATTGTAACTTGGATAATTTGCAGGCTTATACAGGTATAGGTTAGGGGATGTGGTGAAGGTTATGGGGTTCCATAACTCAACTCCACAACTAAAGTTTGTTCGCAGGTGTGGTCTTCTGCTCAGCATTAACATTGACAAGAACACAGAGAAGGATTTACAGTTAGCCGTGGAAGCAGCATCTGAATTGTTAGCAGAGGAAAAATTGGAAGTTGTTGACTACACTAGCCATGTTGATTTATCCAAAGAACCAGGGCACTATGTTATCTTCTGGGAAATCAGTGGTGATGCAAGTGAAGAATTGCTTGGTGAATGCTGCAACTGTTTAGATAAGTCTTTTGTTGATGCTGGCTACACTAGCTCTCGTAAAGTCAATTGCATTGGGCCCCTTGAACTCCGAGTTGTTAAGAGAGGAACATTTCAGAAGATTCTTGATCATTACTTAGGATTAGGTGCTGCTGTTAGTCAGTTCAAGACACCAAGATGTGTAGGTCTTAATAATAGTAAAGTGTTGCAAATATTGTGTGAAAATGTTGTGATGAACTATCTCAGTGCTGCTTTCAATTGAATAAAATTTGGGAATATAAAATTTTCAGTTTTTTAACCAATGTGCAAATTTTTACCTCCTTTTAACTTTTTTTGTTTTTTCACACATAATTCTTTATGTTTTGCCACCTTCATCACCTCTGTTGGACCCTCTATAATAATATGTAGTCAACGGTTGACCGTAATGGATAGAAATCCACATGTTCGGTTGGTGATGAAATCAGAAATGTTTTTTTAGTATTGGAGCTAAAGACCATGATTGTCGGGAATAAAGGTGATAGATCATATGAATATGTACCCTATGTGCAAAACAAATCAACTTAAAAAAAAAAAAAACACAAAGTGCATTAATAGTTTTATGTTAGATTTCTCTAATAAACCCATCACACAAGAGTCTATTGGAATTGAAAGATAGAGATAATGCACATACCAATTTATGTGTGCTCTCTTATACAAAGAGATGTTAGAATTTTAGTATACACATATATTATCTCTTTTCTCCCTCAAGAATATGCATAATGCCTTAAAACTTATCCTTAAATATGGCTGATTTCAAAAGGAATTAAAAAAGTGAAAAGTATTTCTAAAGCCACTTTAGATAAGGTTATCTACAGCTACAGTTACGGCTTTTTCACTAAGTACGAAGGTCGTACTTAATTATAACAATAAAGCTGTTCTCTTTTTCTCTCTCCTCATACACCGTCGGCTGACGTGACAGAAAGAGAAAATGCACTTTTAATGGACGATCGGTTGTACTTAATTAAAAAGCGCTTAATTAAAAAGCGGTAGCTGTAGACAACTTTATCTAAGGTGGCTGCATAAATGTTTTCCCCATTAAAAAAAGATTTTGTTGATATGCAAATGCGTTTTCCAAGTTGTTTATCTTAACCAAAGATTGGAGGATGAAAAGTGGAGTGGGAAGACAAAACATGCTTACATAGACAAAATATAGAATTTCTCCTTGCGAGTGGGGGAGGCTTTAATTGTGGCTTAAACACTCGTAAGACTATTGATGCACCAATCAGAATCCCCCCATGATAACAATTGATCACTAATTTAAACAAAGGACAAATAAGCTTTCTTCATCATCATCAACGTATCTTTCACGTGACTGAGACTTCTTTACTGTGATTAGAAGGGGGAAAGTATAAGAATCCCAGTGCTAAAAAGCAGTTAGGTGAACCTTACAATGGAAGAACATAGTGGTGGTGGCCTTGTGCAGTAGTTAGTGGCTATGGCAGTATTTTTTTTAGTTTAATTCGGTCTATATTAATTTAAATTATTTTATAACTGTTAATTAATTATTTTTAGGAGTGTTAATTAATTTCATTTAATTTAGTTTTAAGTTATGTTAATTTTTTTTGAACCGGTTAAGTAATGTAATTTAATTTTGGAGTATTAATGAATTAAATCTAATTTATGTTTGTTAATTATTTTTATTTAATTCAGTCTATATTAATTTAAATTATTTTACAAATATTAATTAATTATTTTTAGGAGTGTTAATTAATTTCATTTAATTTAGTTTAAGTTATGTTAAATTTTTTGAAGTAATGTAATTTAATTTATGAGTGTTAATGAATTAAATGTAACTTATATTTGTTAATTATTTTAATTTAATTCTGTCTATATTAATTTAAATTATTTTATGGATCCTCTCTCACATGACCATGCCATGTGGGTATCATAACCATATAAAGGTAGATCAATGATAATAAAGGAGGATAGAGAAAAAATGTTGGAATAGGTAATTACTAAATCATAATCGTTGATTTATCTTTGTATGATTGTGATCTTCCCACATGATTATATCATATTTTCTTCCACATGAGATGATCCATTTTCAATCTCACTGCACTGCCCAGCGGTCATGCACTTTCTGCCATTGTCCACACTTAACTAGCTACAGGTGTTGTAGCGAGTTAAGTGACGTGATATTTTGGGGAAAAAATTGTACGGTGTGACATTCAGGTAATTTTTAGTGAAAGGTATGGCACTTTTGTGGTTGTCCTCAGAGGCTAAAGTTGTCCTTATGAACAAAGAAATTGAGTATTTCTTTTAATTTATAAAAAATAATTTATAACCGTCGAAAGTTAATGAATTATATTTCTTATTATATATACTACAGGTTTATTGTTTTTATAAGAGATAAAATTTATTTCTCACGCATACACAAAAGTGTGTGGAATCCATGTGGACCCATATGAAGATAGGAGAGAGAAAGAGAAAACATGAACCACGTACATTTTATATAAATATAAAAAATAAATTTATCTCATACAATATGAAAAATATTAAACTTATATAATAATAAAGGGCCGACCCAGTTCAAATACCCACTTTGTGGCCCCACAAAATGTTGTGTGTGTAGGAAAATTTTTGTGATCTTATTAAATGATAGATAATAAATCCTTGTTTTTTAGAGATAAAATTTATTTCCCATGCATACATAAAAGTGTGTTCCCCCTACTTTTTGCATATGAATATAGGAGAGAGAAGAGAAAACATAAACCACATATACATACCACGAAAAGCAAATTTATCTCCTAGAAAAATATTAAACTTATATAATAATACTCTAAAAAAATTAAATTGTTTTATGGTTAAGTTTTTTGTGTAGTTTATAAAATCTGCAACAGATCCAATCTAAAATAAAGATATGGGGATGGCAAAAAGTTTACAGTCACCTTCAAGTCATCTAGATAAACATAATGAACAATTTTGTGAGTGTCTCCACATATTCCATGTACTTATAGCAACACCACCTTCATTTCCATAGGAGATTGGGTTGAGTTTTTTTTTTTTTTTGGTAGATAGATTGGGTTGAGTTTACTATGGTTGTCTGGGCTAATCTATTGGCAGTAAAATATAGAAATAACTCTTTGATGAAACTCTTAGGGGGCGTTTGGTATGTGGGCAAAAAAAAGGTGCCCAGGAAATGAAGGTTCTGAAAATGTGACAACATGTTTGGTATCTGAGGATAACGAAAAAGCCACACTGTGGGCGAATTTTTTTGACAGTGATTACATTTTACACATAGAGTTGGTTAAAAATTTACTCTCCATAGGATGGAATATATTGTTTCCCTCGCTCTGGCAAATTCATCGTGATTTTATGAGACAAAAATTTGCCTCTCAAATTTCATACGCTTTAAAACCACCTTCATTTCCATAGCAGATTGGGTTGATTTACTAAAAGGTATTTGCTTTTTGGCAGTAAAATCCTTAGGGTTTTATATTGCCCCTTATTGTGAACTTGTTGCATGTCCTTTAACGTTTTGTGTGTCAGAATTTTTTTTTTAAATTGTTACATTCAAATATTGTGAGTTTAGTATGTCACGCTATTAATGTGTAGTTCAAATAATTTAATTTTTGAAACCCAACATAGAAATAACTCTTTGATGAAACTCTTACTATAATATTAAAGAATAAACAAACATTGCGTATGCACATACGTGACATTATAGACTACAAGTTATATTCACCAAAAAAGTAAAAAAAGATTAGAAGTTTTTTTAGTCATAAAAAAAGATTAAGTTTCATGTCATGACGTATACACGGCATATCTCCATTGCGCGTATTCTCATTTGTCTGTTTTGCCGTTCAATAGATGTAGCAATTTTAAATACCACCAGCTGACACAAATAAGAACACAACCGGAGATATTTGTTGATCCATTTTTAAATTGTGTGGTGTTCGTGTTATTAAAAATTATCACGAAAATATGTACCAAAAAAAATATTATCACGAAAAATTTCTTATCATGTTGAGTGTCAATTTGTAGACACGAAACTAACGCAAGTTACGGATTATTCATATTGTATCGTGTTATCTCCTGTTGTGTTAACTTGCATAAGAAATAATACACTTTGAGATGAACGGGTTAATTTTAGAATAGTGTTATATTAACCTACAAAATATATTGTGTTCGTAATGAAGGTTTTGACCCATTTTTAAATTTATATCGTAATTTGTTGAGTATATTGATGTTCACGTTATGTCATATAATGTCATGTCAACTCACATTCTCAGCCCTACCTTACAATTTTCTAATAATCATTTGGCCTAAGATTGACTAATTATTAGATAAATATAAAATCATTAATGTAGTCTCATCCAACATCTTAAATTTTTGAGTTGAATTCATTTTTTACATGGTATCAGAGTCTCAGTGTCACAAGTAGGTTGAGTCTGATGCATCATCCATCTTTCGAGCCCAATGACTCTCTTGCGAGGGGGCGTGTTAGAAATATATAAAACCATTAATGTAGGCTCACTCAACAGATTAACCTTTTGAGTTGAATTGGTTCTTTATATGGTATATCTTATGAATGTAGGTTAAGCCTGATGCATCATTCACTTTTTAAGCCAATGGGCTCTCTTTGAAGAGATATGTTAAGATATATAAAATCATTAATGTAGTCTCATCCAAACATAGTTTTCAATATAATCTTACCAAATTTTCCTAGCAAAATTTGTTCGATGTTGACGAACTCGGCAAGTGCACATGTCGTACAAATAATAAAGTGATAAGAAAATAATTCTCCCACGAGGATTGATGACCAAGCAATAATTTATTTATTCAACTAAAGTTGGATCGATCATTAAAACGCCCCCTTAGAATATTGTAATTAAATTAAAAACAGAATTTATAAACTTATTTTTGGTTTTTAATATTTTAGAAAATAAATTCAGAATTTAGAATTTGAGTTTAAGTTTTAATAAAAATGTGTAGTTAGGATTCAATTTCCCCTAATGATTTCGTAAGGAGTTTGCCTATTCTTACGATTACATTCAAGGTCAAATTATTAACAGCTCTTTCTATGATTGATTAAATCTCAATCCCTTGGTAATCTAATCCTTTATTCTAATCCAAAGCCTAATCCCTTAGTTCTTTTTTCATAAAATAAGCATTAATGCAAGAACCTACGGTTATAGAATTCATAAGTCTATCCCTAGATCATACAAGTTCCAGCAATCAATCAATCGGAATTCGGAATCATACACCAACATCCCTATTGTCATGCACGACTCTAATGCTCATTCAAGACTGACCAGATTATAAATAAGACTAGGAATAAATATCAGATTGATTACATAATTCAAAAGCAAGAATGTAATTCATGAGAAAGGTAAACATCAATTAAGAACCCATTGGTTTTGTCTTTTCCTAACTACTAAAAGTAATTTAGCTTGACATAATTGAAAAGGCAGAATTAAAATAATCAGTAAAAGAAATGAAGTTCATGATAAAACTTGTCTAAAAGTGACGATCAATGATGCATAAGTGCTTCCTTCCTTCTCCTCTGCAATGATCCAGTGTTCTCTTCTGCTCCGTCTCGGTCTTTGAGTTTTCCTTCGCATCCCAGAATGTGTATTTTCATAGCCTCCGTAGCGTTGTATTTATAGGCTTAGAACTGGGCCTTGAATTTTTGGGGCCGCTCAGTGAGGAGCTCGCTGAAGCGAGCTGCTCAATGAGTAATTTCCTCTCTGGTCGCTATTCTACTCGCTATTGCGAGCTAGCAGGTGAGCACTTTGCTATTTTCCTTCGCTTGTGCGAGCTGTAGGACGAACTCAGTGTTTTGCTCGCTCACTTGCTCGCTAAAGCGAGCAGTGGGGCGAGCATAATTATTATTTTTATTTAATTTCTGATTCTCTCTTGCTCTGCGGATTCGTTGCCCCGTCTTGCTACTTTGTTATTTTAATTTAAACAACCTGAAACAACAATAAATATTTAGAATCTTATCTATTTGTTAGCAATTCATATTGTTTTACTGATTTATTGTTTTACACTATATTTTTAACTATTTTAATAATTATTTGAACTCTTTTTAACCATAAAAACATAGTGTCTTGGACACTTATTATTCGATCCCCCCATTTTTTAGGTAAGTTGGATCTAATGCATCATCCACTTTCAAGTCCAATGAGCTCTCTTGTGATGGGACGTGTTGAGATATATAAAATCATTAATGTAACATCACTCAACAACTTAAATTTTTGGATTGAATTGATTTTGTACATGGTATCACTATCAGGGCCTCGATGTCCCGGGTTTGATCCTCATTGCCCTATATTTTTTTGTGAATTTTTTTAGCACATGTAGTTTGGTTGGGCCTGATCCACCTTTCTACTACAATTTAGAAACGTATTAGAGATATATAAAAACATTAATATAACCTAACCCAAGAGTTTAAACTTAGTTGGTTCTTTATGGAAATAATAAAAATCCCAATTCGGAAAAACAGTGAGAATGTGAGCCAAACTGTTTCAAGCGAACACTTTCAAATTAATATACTAGAAAAAAAATTGATACTATTTCTAGTTATAATAATTTAAAACAGTATATTTATTGAAATTTGAGATTTTGGTTATGTATCCTCGTGCTTAACTGCGGTTTGGTTGATGTGGTTATAATTGTGACTCCATATTTGACATAACAATATAGCGATTGATTAAAAACCCTATCCAAAGCGGTGATGATAAAATTGTCAAAGGTGCAGTCAAAAACCGTATTGAAATCCATGACGGTGGAAGAGTACCAATTGTTATGAATCAAATAAAAAAAAAATGTTTATCCTTTTTAAATGACTTTATCTTTTTACTCTCATAAAAAAGTGGGAGCCACACCTTTATTTTTTTTGTCAACTCTCTCCTCCTTTATCTATCTCTCTTAAAAATGACACAACTTTACATTCTTTAAAATAATAGATACTTTACCCATAAAAAAATTAGTAGACAGGGGGACGGAGAGACAAGGAAATTGAAATAGAAGGAAGAATAATTAATGCAAAAACAGAGTTAATAGATAAGAATAATTTTATATGATTTATGAACTATTTTCGTTTACGACCTCCTACAGTCATATCTTAATTTTTCGTTAATCAATGGTTATTATTTATTGTGAATTAATAAATAATTAATGAGTTTGATTTGCGAGAATAATAACTGTTGATTGACAGAAATCAACGGTTAAGATATGGTTGTAAATAAAAATAAGTTGTAAGTATAACTTTTTTTTCTTTCTTTCTTATATTATTATTCGATTCATTGATAATTCGACTAGTTCAATTTGAGCCTCTAAGATCACATGGAATGCAAAACTCCCCAAGATTTAAGAGTGATACATTCCCAATGACTCGAACTCGGGACATTAAAGTATCCATATAACACTTGATCCATGTGTTTGGTGATAGAATTTTGTTCTCATTTCATTCACCCAAGTGGCCTCGTATCCACTAGATTCCGACCAAGGCAAAGTTGATCCACGGTGATCAAAGATTCAAAATCACCATTAATTCATGTCAATCTAATATCAAAACAGTTAAGATAATAAATATTAACAATTCTAATTGATATCAATCAATTATGGTTGATATCAATTTGATCATTTTCTCAATCAACCATATTGTTTACTTGTGTAGTAACCTAATATTAAAATCAATGGATCTGTCATTTTCTTGGACAAACCTGAGCCAATTATTTGTATAGAAAAACCCTTTTAGATGCAGATGCTTTGTATGATATTGATCCTCATCATGCACATGGTTAATGTTAAGAATCTCAGGATTTAAATGTATTAGCATGGTATTTTATTTTGTTGCCAAGAACAACTTTGGCTCCATAATATAAAAGTGGATGCAAAGTCCCCTTGAACGAATCTTTGACACTAGCAGAAAATTCAGGCAAGATGAGAACAGCTTCTATGGAATTTGAAGATGAGAAAGAAGTAGGAGCATTTCCAATATGGGATTGTGGTAGCCCATTATATGATTCACAAGAGTTGATCTCAGTTTCTCATATAATTGAGAGGCATATGATGGTGTGGCCATATCTTAATGGATCAAAGAAGATCATCACCAAGCTCTCTGATCCTGATGAAGTGTTGATTTCAACTGCAAAAGCCAAAGGCTTTTCCAAGTTGACCAGCTTGAGTGACTTTTTTGAGAAGATCATGTGGAAGAGGAAGGTGACTAAGGAGGGACAGGGAAAGAAGCACAAGAAAATAAAAATTTGCTTTTCTGGCTTTTATAATTGATTGGTTTGTGGAGGAAATCCTGTACTCTCATGAATAAAATAAGGTGATGAGAATGCGTGTTACTCTTTGTTCTTAATAATGTATTTTGCATAAAAGCAATGTATTGCTTCATTGGATTTTTTATCCTTTGAAATTGTTTAATATATATCATGCTCTTGACTATAATTCAGAGTTTTAGTTTTGAGTCAAATTTCGCTCTTAGTTTTGCTAATTATAATTCTGATATATTTTTTCTAGATTCAAATATTATGTTTTGCAATCAAACATCAAAGTGATGATCATATATATATATAGAGTTTATCAGTTGGAATGCTTATAAAAAATTGATGTTAACATAATTTCAGTCTTCATTTCAAAGGGCATTTTCCCTAATTTTCCTCTTCTTTTATCCTAAAATAACCCAATAGTTATGATTATTCTAGCGGTGGATGAATCTTATCATGTACCATTTGAGATATTTCCACTGTCCAATTTATTCATGATCCCTATGCAATATGATTCATAACACTGTGAGATATAAATAAGTTGACTTTGGTTATCTATCAGTATGATGTAGCAGAGCATTATAGTGTCTCATTCAAACTAGTTTGGGATAAGCATCAATATGGGATTGAGCCATGTTGTTTGTTTCCTATTTTTGTGAATTTCCCATGTGGAAGTCACTATATGAATGGTGGGAGGCAATGTACTAAACCAAAAAAGTTCTGTTTCTATACCATTAATTGTGTACCACCCTATATATAACACATTAACAATGTTCTTAAAGAGGAAGATAATAATGACCTGCATAACTGAAATGATACACAATTAATAAATGATACATAGCAACATTTTTTCTTGTTCTAGGAACATTAAGAATTTCTCTAGACCCACTTGGCATGAAACCTAGTGGCTTAGACAATAAACCCAACATAGAAAGAACCAGTAAGATCAAGCCTAACCAGACCTAACATCTAAAGGTTTGATGTCTCTTTTAACGTACTAGTTAGCAAATAGTGTTGTACTTAAAAGTACCACATAAGCGTTTCTGTTGTGTCTCAAAAACAACGACTAAGGCAAAAATTAATTTATTATGAGTTGTCACTTTAGAGTACCAATTTGTGCAGAGATTCACTTTCATAAACCAAAGCAACACAAATAAATTATCACAGTACCTAACTGTATACTAACTACCCAAACTTCTGAAGACGCTTTGATCATGCTTAGGTGGTTGGTGAACATGAATGGCCTACATAGACAGGTACATGACACTCATTACCTATGGTTGAAACTCTCATTTTAAATTATTAGTTTTGGTCATTTTCCTCAAACTTAAGAGTTAAAGGGCCGACCCAGTTCAAATACTCACTTCGTGAGTATCAAATATCTTTGGTACTACTGTAATATGTACTCCTTTACTAAAAGTAGAAAAAGGTGATGGTTTAGGCGAAAATAACCAAACAAAAAAGGGTAAAATGGTAAAAAAAAATTATAATATTATTTCCAAATTAAGTAAAGTCCTTCCAGTACCAGTAGCTTTTTCCCTGCAGAGAGACTGATTTGAACCCGCAACCTGACACACCACGGCAAGCAAACTTACCGCTGAGCCAAGCCGGCCCTTCTTAAGAGTTAATACAACCATTTACTTTATTTCATTTTATATAGATATAGCTCTCAAATATTATATACAAATGATATATATATATAAAGAAAAACTTGTGGAGGTTATCCCATTATGTTATGATGGCTAGCAAAAACCTTAGTGGGCCAAGGCAAATACAATGCAAAGATGTTTGCATTTATAGGAAAATCCGTCAAAACCAATCCAAGGCTGCAGAAGAAAAGCAAGAGGAGATGAGAACAACAAACTTGAGTGGAAATCAAACCCTGATGAATTCAGCAACAACATTGAAGGGAAAAATAGATGAGGAAGAACAAGAAGAAAAAGCAAATTCCATGTGGGATTGTGCAAGTCCATTATATGACTCATATGAATTGGTGTCCCTTGATCTTCTTATAGACAGGCATCTAATGGCACTCCCATCTCTGCATGGATCAAAGCCTATAATCACTCATCATTCTCATGATAATATGGTATCTCTGATGGATCAGATAGTTGGGTCCCCAGAGAAATCCAAAGGGTCTTTAAAGGTCTCCAGATTGAATAAATTTTTGGTTAAGATAAGGAAGAAGAAGAAGGGCAATGAAGATATGAGAAAGAAAAACAAGGAAATGAGAAAAGGCCTATCTGGGTTTGTTGTAGATTTTCTTTATTTGTGCAAGAAATAAGAAAATTACATGAATAGAGTGAGACATAAGAATATAAAAATTTATCTTCATTCATGCTTGGATTGCAATAAATTAGTTCCATAATCTGTATAAGAACTTTGCTTTTGGTCTTTAAATTTTGGTGTTAATAGTCCTTGATTGTAATTTGTAACCATATGGATTTCTGTAATAAGCTTTTCTTTTTTCTTTTTAATCTTCCTATTTGTGCTCTGCTATGAGTGCATGTTAATCTGTTTTCTTTTCCTAAAAAGTTTTAAATGTTAAATTTTGGAATTCTCTTTTGTCACAACATATGCATATGAATGAAATTCATAAAGCTCATTTTAGTTGTCAAAGAATAAAAAAACGCCACCCGAGAAATGTGATTTGTCAAAGAAGTCAAAGGAATTTTGATTTTCTTTTCTTTTTTTAAGCTATGATTAGTCAAATGTGACAAATAATTTTCAATAATGATAGTTGCACTAGATTTAACATATACTTCATATAATAAGAATAAATATTAATTTACTTATATAATCAGTTAGATAACATACACACACATAAGAACAAAAAAGCAGAGGTTAGATAGCTCTGCTTATAAATAAGTGTATGTATGAAGCAATATGAATTTGAAGAACAAATATTTTTTTTTCTATTAATTTTTTATATTGTAAAAAGTCAAAAAAAAACTTCATAGCACGAGAATTTTAATAGGAGAAATGTTTGTTACATATAAAAAGGAAACACATAACTAACATAAGGGAACATGGGCCATTAACAGTGAAAGAAAAAAAAAGGAGATGTTTCCAAAAAAAAAAAAAAAGGAGAGAGAAAATACGAAATAGATAGTAGTAGCAGAGCCGGCAAAACGGGCTCGACTCGACGGGCCAATCCGCCCAATCCGCCAAACGGGACGGGGCGGACTGAGTTTTTCAACCCATCTCAAAAGTGGGGTGGGGCGGGACGGGCTCATTTTTTGGCGGGTTGATGGCGGGCATGGGCGGGCCGAGACGGGTTAGAGTAAAATAGGCTCGGGCTGTTGGGCCAACCCGTCAAACGGGGCGGAGCGGGCTGAGTTTTTCAGCCCATTTTCAAAAGCGGGGTGGGGCGGGGCAGGGCGGGCCGCCCACTTTGCCACCTCTAAGTAGTAGTGCAAGTTGTGTGAATTATGTGAAAAAAGTATGTATAAATAGCATTATCGATTCTATAAAGGAGCCTCAAGAATTTCTCATGTCTTTAAAGTGAGCCTCATTTAGAGAAATAAAGTAACGGTACACAGTTTTAAAAAAAATACTCAACTTTTTAAAATTCAAA
>JAVKPL010001392.1:0-16454 GCA_032173675.1 Gastrolobium villosum | reverse complement strand
TGTTGCTAAAACTAGATCCAAAAATAAATAAAAAAAAACAAATATTGGTCACCTCAAATCAGTTCAAGAGTGAGCAACAAAAGTTACCATTAGATATTGCATGTAAAGTAGATTCAAAACCTAGACAATTGCATGACAAGGAAGAAATCTTCTAGTACCTTGGTGTTGGAGCCGAAGGCATAGCATTACTGGAATTGGACATGGCTCTCTGCACTTTCTCTCTATCTTTCTTGTCAATACTTTGTAGAGATACTGATGAGATGGTGATATGGCCTATACTATATATTTTCTCCCCACCTACTCGATTGCGTTTCCAACTCAACAATAATCCAATTAGTTTAAGTTTCTTACTATTCCCCGATTCCTTCCACTTTCTTCCATCTTTATTTTAATTTGGATTTTTTTTTATCACATCCAATATTTTCATCCTGTCATGAAATAATTATTAGGATATATAGAACATACGAATATCCAAACATATGACTATAAAAAATCGGGTAAACAACTTCTCCTTTCAATGGAGAAGTTTTTTTTGGTGCAGCAACTCACATCACAGAGCATTAGAATGTGTGATAGATTTTTTGTTTTATTTTTTCCTAACCAATCAATGGTTCTCATCAAAACACTCTCTCAGCTGTAAAAAATAACTTCTCCAATCAAAGGAGAAGTTGTTTACCCTGAAAAATCAAACAAGACAATGGTATATATAACATGGATTTTATAATTATCATGTTGATTGAGAATTGAAATCTCATGTTGTAGAGATAAAAAGCACGTGAGACCCATGTGTAAGAAAAAATTATACGTAGGACCCATATCAACACGAAAATCGAAGGGTGGGTAGGAAAAATTGAATTCTCACGTTAAATGATAATTATAAAACCCATGTAACATATATAAAATACAGAAAATAAAATATTTTTTTTATAAAAATAAAAAATATAAAAGAATTAAAACAAATACATCAAAACTATTAATAATTAATGGGTTTGTTTCACCAAAAAAAAAAAAATGGGTTTGTTTTTTCTGCCGTTAGTGCAGGTAATTTATTTGCAGTAAACCCAATATGATGTCGTTTTGGGTGGAAATCATGGTATTTTTATAATTTTAACATATTTTAGTGTTATTATAGTCTTTATAATTATAATTTTTAATTTTTCAATACCTAAATGATGTTGTTTTGAAAGTAAATACAGATAATTTATCTGTGCAGAAATATTTTTTTCATAATTATTTGCATAACTAACCATCATAAACTTAATTGTCCAATCATTTCTAGTGAATTTCCAACTGTTACAACTTGAATAATTGAAAAAAAAAATATTTTACTTGCGTTTCCATTAATTTTATTAAAATTAGAAAAATTTAGAAAAAGAAAATTAATATGGAAAACTGATCTTTTGAATAAATAATGATATAATTTTAAGAATTTAATTAATCATACACAAAGAAATATGAAAATTTAATCGCAGTGCACCCTTGATATAACAAAGCATATTATGGATTTCCAACCCCACCTTCAAACCTGTGCAGCTACTATCAAGCAACAATGCTTGTAGACTCATCCATGTCGAGCATGCTGAAGGAGGCTGTGGCGTTGATTGGCCACGATCAAAGAAGCTCCTCGTCAACTCCACGATGGAATCAAAGTACTCGCTCTTCAAATCATTCTTTACTCACCAATTCCAACACGCATGGATGTAAATTGTAATCTACGTTATTCCTCGCTCACTGATTGTTGCATGTGCTCCACCTGTCGTGCATCTTAATGAGGCTGTCATTTCGAAATGAAGGAAGCCTTCTTCTATGTTTTAAGACATGGGGAACACTAACCTGGATGTCACTTTTTAAAAAAAATAAAAAATTTGTCAAAATACCACATAAATAGTAATTTTTAAAAATGTGAGATAAGTCTATGAAATATGATTTAGAACACATGGTTTTTAATATAAAAATGTGAGAAAAAAAATACTTTTTGTATAATATTAACCGCAATTACATTGGGTTGAAATTATGTGGAGTAAAAACTGATAGGTTGTTTTTGATGTTGCAGGTCCAAAAAGAAGGGAAAGAAATGGGCTACAAAAGCAAAAGAAATGGGTTGTGGAGTTCCAATCAGAAAGGCCCAATGGAGAGATAAAAAGAGAAATTAGAAGAAAAAGGAATTTGTGCAGAGTGAACCACATTTGAAAAAAAAAAACAATTGTGAGCGGTCAAAACCTGGCTCCTCACCATTCGAACCTCCAGCTCAAGCCAATCACACAGCCGCCCAATCGACCTTCCAACTCCATTTTTTGTTAGCCATCGAACCACAAAAGTCCTGGTAGAGATTCACTTGACCATTCAGCTGAAAGTTGACTCTAACCATTGCTCCCTAAAAAGCTAACATTGACCTAAACAAATAGTGACCTGAAGATTATTACAATCGGGTAGTGGGATTTCCCTTGAAGGAGCGCTTGAGGAAAGCGTGGAGCAAGGTGTGCTCGTGTGACTCGCAGTGAAGGAGTGTGTGTAGAGACTGTGGTGAAGGGGCCCAAAGCCCATGCATGTGAAGGAAGGAATATAAAAGCGAAAGAACAAGTTATTTTTGCACCTTTTCTATAATCTCTCTTCTCCATTTTCTTTTGTTCAAGTTTTATTTTGAGATTGGGTATTGTATTTTCTGGTTGTTTTGCTTTGTGAATTTAAGCATAGTGTCGAGGCTATTTCTGTGAATAGTACTCGTACTATAGTTTTTGATTTCTGCGCTTTTACTTTCTTTGTAGTTTCGTTCATTCCTATTAATTAGCTCAATCCTTATGGATCTGAGCTATACTTTCGAAGGGTTGGGTGACTGAGACCCCAACCAAGTAACTGATGTTAATTGCTTTTCTGGTTTAAATTGTTATGTTTGAATGTGGTTCCATTTCGGCCGTATGGAATATGTTTGTTTAGGAGAAGTTTGTTGGGAAATGATATTCTCAAGAAAATAAGTTGGATTCATGGACTCAAATAAGGAATTATTTGAGGGAGTATTTCTAAGTTGAATTTACTTCTACATGTGGCTATAAGGACCTGAGCTTCAAGGTCTTAATCTCATCAGCTTAGGGATAAGTGGTTCGAGACAAAAGGGAAAAAGATTTGTAAGGGATTAAAATTCTACATTAGTCTGCCAATTGAGAAATAATTATTAAAGAATTTTGCTAAGTAATTGTCCGTCAGGATCTGTGGGGAAGGAATCAAAGCCCAACCCAGTTTTTCTAATTAGAACTCTTACAATTTTTCAATTCTTATTCATCTTTACTCATTTAAACTTTGATTAAATTTTGTGAAAATATAATCAAAAAGAAAATCCCAAAAATTGTAAGAATTGTGCATCAGGATCTGTGGGGAAGGAATCAAAGCCCAACCTAGTTTTTCTAATTAGAACTCTTACAATTTTTCAATTGTGATTCATCTTTACTCATTTAAACTTTGATTACATTTTGTGAAAATATAATCAAAAAGAAAATCCCAAAAATATTTTCTCAATTTATTTTATTACTTTTTATTTTGTGTTTAAAGCTAGTGACCTTTATTTTAAATCAGAAACTTTCAAACAAACATTAATTTCTAATTTCCTATTTATCCAATTTAATTTTAATTTCTTTTTGAAATTCAGTTTTGAGTATTTGCAATATTTCTTTTATACTTTTCGCCAAAAAATTCTTGTGGGAATGATATTGGGGTCTTAAATATGTTTTATATTACTTGTTGTCGCATATACTTGCGTGCTACTTGCATAAACGTTAGCAAGACAACAGTGTGCATGTGTCATGAAATCATAGGCTACCCATTCAAGTTCGCTATCAGTTATAGCGAACTTTGTAACACCCCGTATATATCCGGTAATATTATCATACTATCGTATTAAGCTGCGCTTAATTAAAAATGCGGAATATCTTTTTCTTTTCAATTATGATGTCATTATCATTACCAACTTGCTTATTAACAATTAATAAAAACATTGCTGTATGTAATTGCAATAAACAGCTAACTGAAATACCTCATTAATTAAATAACATAAGCATAAGTCTCTAGTCGCGGAGCTACAACACGTAGACCGGACCAACTAATCAATTTATACAACTCAGCTCAAAGTGCTAACATAAAGTGACATGGACAAACCCCATGCTCACACAAATAAGGCAACAAGCCCAACATCAGTCTCAACATCAAAAGCATATTAATAAAGGTGCAGAAAGCATAAACAGCATCCAACCCAGTCATGCTATCAACAATCAGTCATAACAATAATCATCAGTCATGCTCTGGCCTCTTGCCACCAGAGACATCAGCCTCCATGCTACCTGAACCTGAAATAAGCATTCCCCAAACGTGGGGTGAGATCTCTAAACAAGAAATCTCAGTAAGACAAGGGGTCCTCAAGGATCTTCCACCCCAAGCTCACTTACATGTGCAATATAAGTTTAAAAGCAGTTCATCATCATCAGTTCTAAAATAATGCAATGCAGCAGATAATCATGTCATGTGTGTCAATACTATTCTACTGGCCAGAGAAATGCAAGAATACGTCTATCTCCTACATATAGTGCAAGACGCCACTTGCATCCACCCCGGATCACCGTATTGTATGACGCCACATACTCAGGCTTACCGTCAAGATGGAACAACACATGCATATTAAAGCCATTACATGTAAAGTTCAATCAACATTTCATATGTTCAAAAGCATGTAACACAGCATGCATATACCATATCCCCATGGAACATGGTGGAACCATAACATGGCTAAACCGAGGACACAAAAGCTTACCTTGCAAGCTAACACCCAAAGCCAAGAGTCCACAGCTCAATGTCCAAACACAGCAGAATCACAATCTGTTATGGACCAATAATTTATCAATAATTATGCATCTCAAGCATACAACTAAAAGACAATGTCCTTCCTTTACGTTTTACGTCTTAAGGCTCTATACAAAGCCCTAAGCCCTTAATCATTTGATTATGACTTAGTTAATAAATTACAGAAGTCCAACTTCCTTAAACTAGGGTCCACAAACCCCCAATAGCCTACTGTTTGCACTGAGAAGCTACTGTTCTTCGAAATCCCAGAATATCCGGATATTCTTAGTGGCATATCCGGATATGCAATATCCGGATATCTCACTTACCATATCCGGATATACAATATCCGGATACCAAGGTCCCATATCCGGATATCAATATCCGGATACCATATCCGGATATCAATATCCGGATACCATATGGATATCAATATCCGACAAATATCCGGATATTTCACGACAGAATGCAGTTTCTGCATTTCGTGAAGATATCCCTCCAAGGTTCCATTTTTAACACTTCAACACGTTAAAGCATGCATTTTTAGACCCACTTTGGTTAACATTACAGTTGGTTACTTACTTAACCCAATAACATGCAAAGATAACACCTTTAACCCATCAAAACACATGATCAAGGTTTGTGCAACTTACCAAAGCTCAAAACAGAGGAAGAAGTGCTCTTGGAGCTCACCAAAGGCTCCTCACAGTTCTGACTTTGAAGGTGTACGAAAATGCACCACAAGATGGTTCTTTTCTCCACAAAGAATGTTTCTTGCACCTCAAAATACCAAGGCCAAGGCTCCCACAACCCACTAAGTAAGTCAGCCCCCCCCCCCCCCCTCAACAACTCAAACAGTGGCTGAACAACAAGAACACAGCCCACTCCCACTCTCACTAGGGTCTTTCTCACATGTACCAAGTGTTTGGTGAAGAGAAAAGGAAGAAAAGGGTTCAAAAGGCTCACAACAAGGATGAAGAAACCAAATAATAGAGCAAGGAGAAACTATCAGCCTCCAAGTCACGTAGCAAATGAGTGACACCTAGGGTTTTGTGCACAAGTAACCAATTAACACACAGTATTAGCTTTAATTACTACGCTTAGCATTTTAATCCCAAACTTTGGAATCTTAACCTACTCAATTTTACAATAATTATCATATTTTTATTTTATTTTTCTGAGCACCTTTCCGGTACGCGCTTTTCCATAGCCAGTATCAGTTCTGGCATCAGATCTCGATATTTTGACTTGAAACTCGTTATACAAGTCCTACGTATTATTCTAATAATTATCATGCACTTGTAATAATTTTCCGGGATACTTTTTCGGTACGCATTAATACCGACTAGCAGAACCGGTATCTGCACTTTTCTTCCGAAAAGTGACTTTCAGCATTCTTACCCACTAATTATAATTATTAAAGCATCATAATAATTATTAGGGTCAATTATGGAATTATTTCCTAATTATCACAATTAATTCATTAATTAT
Organism: Gastrolobium villosum; assembly: GCA_032173675.1. NCBI lineage: Eukaryota > Viridiplantae > Streptophyta > Magnoliopsida > Fabales > Fabaceae > Gastrolobium > Gastrolobium villosum. Next base: position 10,139 of record JAVKPL010001392.1, on the reverse strand, counting down.
CTTAATTAGAGGTGCGGGTTCTTACATTCACCCCACCTTTTTAAGGATTTTGTCCTCAAAATCAGAATATATCTGTCTCGAAACTCTGGATACTGCCGGAGAAGCTCGTCCTCTCGCTCCCAGGTACACTCCTCAGGAGTTCTTCCTGACCATTGCACTTTGACAATCGGAATGATCTTGCTCCTCAACTGCTTCTCGCCACGATCGAGAATCTTGAGTGGTCCGACAGGAGTCTTTAAGTTCTCCCGAACCTCCACATCATCCGGTTGCACCACGTGCGAAGGATCCGCCACGTACTTCCGAAGCTGAGACACGTGAAACACGTCGTGGATGTTGGCTAAGTTTGGAGGCAAGGCAAGTCGATAGGCAACAGGTCCTACTCTACCAAGGATCTGGTATGGCCCAATAAATCGCGGGCTCAACTTCCTCACTCCAAGTGCTCGTCCAACACCGGTGACAGGTGAAAGCCTCACAAACACGTGCTCACCCTCACTGAACTCCAGTGGACGATGCTTGACATCGTAGTAACTCTTCTGGCGATTCTGCGCCTGCTTCAGCTTCTTTCTGATCATCTGGATCTGTTGGGTAGTATCTTGAACAAAGTCCAAGCCAAACAACTCTTTATCCCCAACCTCAGACCGGCAGGTAGGTGTACGACACCTCCTACCGTACAACGCCTCAAAGGGTGCCATTCCCAGGCTAGCATGGAAATTGTTGTTATACGAGAACTCCACCAAAGGAAGGTACCTATCCCATGCCGAGCCCTGCTCCAACGTGCAAGTCCGCAACATGTCCTCCAAGGTCTGGATAGTCCGCTCAGTCTGTCCATCAGTCTGAGGGTGATAGGCTGTACTCAGTCTCAACTGCGTACCAAAAGCTCCCTGCAGCGCCTCCCAGAACCGAAATGTGAACTTCGGGTCCCTATCACTGATGATACTCTCGGGCACCCCGTGAAGCCTCACGATCTCGCGAACGTAAAGTCTGGCCAACTGCTCTGTAGTGAAGCTCACCTTCACTGGAAGAAAATGGGCAGACTTCGTCAATCTGTCCACAATGACCCATATCGAGTCACAGCCAACCTGAGTCTTCGGCAAACCCACAACGAAGTCCATGGAAATGCTCTCCCATTTCCACTCTGGAATCTCAAAAGGTTGAAGTTTACCAGACGGCTTCTGGTGCTCGATCTTCACTTTCTGACAAATCAAACACTTGGACACGAAAACAGCAACATCTTTCTTCATGCCCGGCCACCAGAAGTTCTTCTTCAGATCTTGATATATCTTTGTAGCACCAGGATGGATAGAAAACTGGCCCTTATGGCCTTATGCCATAACCTCATCAGTCAACGGACCTCGAGGAACCACAATCCTCTGCTGAAACATCAGGAGTCCATCCTCATTCCAAGACACACCGTCTTGGTTCTTCACATAATCCAGGCACTCTCTCTGAACTTGCGCCTATTTGATCTTTTCCAATAGCTCGTTCACAACGTTTGCTGCTTCCAACTCGAAAAGTGCACTCTCGCACGGAGTGGTCACTGCCAAATTTCGGAACTTCGCAACCACGTCAAAGTTACAGAGTAACAAACTGGACAAGCTTCCGGACTTCCGGCTCAAAGCACCGGCTACCACATTGGCCTTACCGGGGTGGTACCTCAGCTCAAAGTCGTAATCCTTCAGGAACTCCATCCATCTTCTCTGCCTCATATTCAACTCCTTCTGGTCAAACAGATACTTCAAGCTCTTGTGGTCACCGAACACCACAAACTACATGCCGAACAGGTAATGCCTCCAAATCTTGAAAGCAAACACGATCGCAGCCAGCTCCAAATCATGAGTCGGGTAATTCTCCTCATGCGGTTTCAACTGCCTCGAAGCAAAAGCAACTGCTCTAACGGACTGCATCAACACACAGCCCAGCCCCTTACCAGAAGCATCACAGTAAAGCTCAAACTGCTCCTCAGGATTAGGAAGGACCAACACTGGAGAAGTAGTCAATCTCTCCTTCAACTCCTGAAAGCACTCCTCACACTCGTGAGTCCACACAAATGGAGTCTCCTTCCGAGTAAGACGAGTCAAAGGGAGAACCATCGTAGAGAAACCCTTGAAGAACCTCCGGTAGTAACCTGCCAAACCCAGGAAACTCCTCACTTCCGTAACTGTCTTGGGCCTCTCCCAATCCAGTACGACCTCGATCTTGTTGGGATCCACTGCAACTCCATCTGCTGAAATCACATGCCCCAGAAACTTGACTGATTTGAGCCAAAACTCACACTTAGAAGGCTTAGCATAAAGCTTTTTCTCCTTCAAAACTTGCATAACAATCCTCAGATGCTGCGCATGCTCCTCCTCAGTCTTGGAGTAAATCAGAATGTCGTCAATGAAGACTATCACAAACTGATCCAGAAACGGCTGGAAAATCCTGTTCATGTAATCCATGAACAATGCCGGCGCATTTGTGAGTCCAAAAGGAATCACCAAATACTCAAAGTGACCGTATCTCGAACGAAACGCGGTCTTCGGGACATCCTCCGGCTTCACCCGAATCTGGTGGTATCCGGACCAGAGATCAATCTTAGAATAAACACAAAGCGCCCCTGAGCTGATCCAACAGATCATCAATCCGAGGAAGGGGACACTTGTTCTTGATCGTCACCTTGTTCAACTGCCGGTAATCGGTGCACAAACGTATTGTCCCGTCCTTTTTCTTCACAAAGATGACCGGTGCTCCCCAAGGAGACACACTCGGCCGGATGAAATCTTTCGCTGAAAGATCCTCAATATGCTTCTTCAGCTCGGCCAACTCCGGTGGCGACATCCGATATGGAGCTAAAGAAATTGGCCCCACACCAGGCAACAAGTCAATGGAGAACTCTATCTCCCGCTATGGCGGAAACTCAGGAATCTCCTCAGGAAACACCTCAAGGAACTCCCCCACCACAGGAATGCTAGTGATATCCTCCGGTGTCCCACTCACCAAACCTCCCAACATGACAAATCCCAATGCCCCTGTTCTCAAGGCCCTCCTAGCCTGCAGCACTGAAATATATGGCGAGGAACTAGTTGTGGACTCACACGGAGACATCACCACGCGCTTTGCACAACAATCGATCAGTTCACAGTTTCTAGACAACCAATCCATGCCCAGAATAATTTCCAAGTTGGCCATCGGTAACCCAATCAGATCTACCGAGAACTCACGGTCATTCCACCGAAACGCTACATCGCGGTGAACAGTGGAAGAATCACAAATTTCTCCGGTGGCGGTAGTCACCCGCAACGGTGGAGAAAGCATAGACATGGGCAGCTCAAGCCCCAAAGCAATCGGGGTTGCCACAAACGAATGCGTAGCCCCGGAATCAAACATAACATCAACAGAAGAATCACCAATAGACACAGTACCTCTAACAAGGTTCGGAGCGCGGTCCGACTGCTGCCTATCCAAGGTGTACACTCGCCCTGTAGAAGGTGGCAGTGTAGGTGCAGAAGTAGTAGCCATCGGAACCATCTGCAAAGGAACTACCTGAACTGCTGCAGCTCTCGCCGTCGACGACGGACAGTCTCTGGAGAAGTGGCCCTCCTTGCCACACTGGAAACAAATCAGCTGACCAGAAACACAGCGACTAACATGCTCCTTCCTGCACCCCGCACACCTCGGAGTGGAAGGAGGCCTGACTGAACTCCCCTGATGTGAAGCGGCTCTCTTGAACTGACCAGGCGCCTTCCTAGTCGCCAACTGCTTGCCCTTGCCCTTTCCAGCAAACTTCCTATCCTTCCAGGATGTAGGAGCAGGAGTAGAAACAACAATCCCCTTGGTCTCGTCGACCTTGGCCCTCTTGGCCTTGCTTGCCACGCATTGCTGAACCAATGTGCCAAAATCCCTCGAAGCGGCTCCAGCAATGTGCTCGGCAATTGTAAGAACCCGCACCGCTAATTAAGGTAATTAGTGAATTAATTATGATAATTAGGAAATAATTCCATAATTAATTGACCCTAATAATTATTAATGGGCTTAGATAATTATATTGAGTGAGTAAAAATGCTGAAAGTCGCTTTTCGGAAGAAAAGCGCAGATACCGGTTCTGCTACTCGGTATAAATGCGTACCGGAAAAGTATCCCGGAAAATTATAACGAATGCATGATAATTACTAGAATATTATGTAGGACTTGTAAATCAAGTTTCAAGTCAAAATGACGTAATCTGATGCCAGAACTGATACTGGCTATGGAAAAGCGCGTACCGAAAAAGTGCTCCGAAAAATAAAATAAAAATATGACAAATCTTAGAAAAATGTCTAGGTCTAGAATCCGAAGTTTGAGATCAAGATCTTTTACTTTGCGATTAAGGCTAATACTGTGCGATTAGTGGCTTGTGCCTATAAATAGGCACATTATGAGGGCACAAAACCCTAGGAACACACACCAAAACGTGGAGGCTGCTGCTGAGGGAGGAAAACACTGTTCCATTGACTCTCCTTCACCCTTTGAGCTTCCTTTGCTCTTCTTCTTCTTCTTTTGGCCTTGATTATCACCTTTCATGCTTGTTTAAACATTTGTGAAGGTGAGAGTTAACCTTGGGGCTGCATTGTGGCCATCATTCTGAGTTGAGAAAGCTGTGTGTGTGTAGTTAGTGAGCATGAGTTTGAAGCTTTAGTAATGGCTACTTTGTGGTAGTCATTGTGAGCTTCAAAGTGCCTTCTTGTGGTGCAAGAACCCACCTTGAAGTGTCATTTTCGTGCTCCTACTTAGGCTGAGTTTGAGGAACCTTGGGAGAGCTCCAAGAGCACAACTTGCCTCTGTTTTGAACTTTGGTAAGTCACCTCACTATGATCATGAGTTTATGATGCTTAAAGATGATGTCTTGGCCATGTTTAATGAGTAAACAAGAGGGTATAAGGTATATGAACCTAAAATGAACTAAAGATGCATGCTTTAACGTGTACATGTATTAAAAGTTGGACCTTTGGGATGGATATTCACGAAATGCAGAAACTGCATTCTGTCGTGAGATATCCGGATATTTGTCGAACAGATATCCGGATATCAGTATCCGGATATGATATCCGGATATGGGATCTGGGTATCCGGATATGACATATCCGGATATGTCCAGTATGATATCCGGATATGGCATATCCGGATATACCCCTTCTGATATCCGGATATCCTGGGTTCTGCGCAGACAGTAGCTTTACTGTATGAACAGTAAGCTATTGGGTGTGTGTGGACCCTAGTTCAAGGAAGTTGAACTTCTGTAATAAATGGACTAAGTCAGAATCATATGATTAAGGGCTTATGGCTTTGTTGGAAGCCTTAAGACGTAAAACGTAAAGGAAAGGCGTAGTCTTTAAGTTGTATGCTTGTGATGCATTAATATTAACTTGTTAATGGTCCATATCAGATTGTGATACTTCTGTTTGTGGACTAGTGAGTGGTTGGACTCTTGGCTGGGATAGCTAGCTTGCAAGGTAAGCTTTCGTGTCCTCGGTTTAGCCATTTTGATGTTCCACCATGTCCCATGGGGATGGGTTTATGCATGCTGTGTTACATGCTTTGATTATTTTGGAAATGCTGTTGAGCTGTTTATATGTAATGAGCATTATGATATGCATGTGGTGTCCACCTAGACGGCAATCCTGAGTATGTAGTACATACAAGATGGAGAAGCATGTGGGTGAGGTGCAGGTAGTATCCATGTACTCATGTAGGCATAGACGTATTCCTACATTTCTCTGGCCAGTAGATTTGAAAGCACACATGACATGAATAATTGCTGCATCGCATGATTTTAGAACTTATACTGTAATACTGTTTTTAGAACTTATATTACACATGTAAGTGAGCTTGGGGTGGAGACTCCTTGAGGACCCCTTGTCTTACTGAGATTTCTTGTTAGAGATCTCACCCCACGTTTGGGGAACGCTTATTTCAGGATCAGGTAATGTTGAGGGCTCAGGTGGCAGGAGGCCAGAGTTGAGCTGATTGATGATATGCTGACTGCTGTTATGCTATTTTCTACTGTTGTTTATGTTTTCTGCTTTGATTATGTTTAGTTTATGTTGAGACTATTTGTGGGCATTGTTGCCTTATTTGGTGAGCATGGGGTTTGTCCATGCCACATGATTGTTATCGTCTTTTTAAGTTAATGTTGTAACTAAAGTATCAGGATGTTGACCCAGGCTACTTGTGTAGTCCTGTGGCTTTAGATACTCACTTATCATATTTATGTACGAGGTATTCTGTTAGTTGTCTTGCAATTTACATACAGGCAGTATTTTTATGAAAATGGTTAAGTAATCAAGTTGGCTAAGTTAATGACGTCATAATTGAATTAAAGAAAAAGTTATTCCGCATTTTAATTAAGCGTGGCTTAATACGATAGCGTGTTAACAATCCGGGTTAACACGGGCAGTTACATTTTATGGTATCAGAGCACTTTCTAGGGAAAAGCCTGTATGTATTGCAATAACTTAGGATGAGTCGTTGCGTGTCTACTTTGTGTTCTCTCTGACGGGTGTGTGTAATGATAATGCATATGTGACCACATGGCGTGGGCCTGATCAACTCATTCTTTGTGTAACTTGTGCAGAGTCATGGTGCCACCAAGGAGGAACACGAGTACTAGTGAGGATCAGACGGATCCTGTCCTGGCTGCATTGGCTGAGATGCAGGCGGCCCGACTAGCCGACCAGGAAGCCACGAGGCTGGCGAACCGGGCAATGCTGGACGCAATTAGAGATGCGAACCGGCAAACCACGGCAGAGGTTCTGGAGGAGAACCGGATGGCCAACATGACGATGATGAGGGTCATGTTGGAGGAGTTGAGGGCTGGTCCTGCTGCTGGCCAGGGTCCTCCACCACCTCCACCGCCGCCACCGCCTCCACCTCCGCCTAGTCAACAGGAGGACACCCAGAGCCAGATGGGTGAGGGTAGTCATTTGACGGGGGCTATGCAGACTATCCCCGTACTTGCTGAGGATCGTGACGAGATCGATCGCCGGCTGAATGCTTTCCGCAAGCATAAGCCACCTACCTTCGACGGATCGTATGATCCCATTGCTGCTGCCAGATGGCTACAGGCGCTGGACAAGATTTTCCGGATCATGCAGTGCACGGATCCGCAGAAGCTGCTGTTCGCCACTTATATGCTGGAGGGCGAGGCCCATGAGTGGTGGACCAACCTGTCTCAGGTCTATGAGATGCAGGGTCATGTGATGACATAGCCATTCTTCGAGGAGAGCTTCTTGGGTCAATACTTTCCATATGACTCACAGGAGAGGAAGCAGGGGGAGTTTGACCGGTTGGTGCAGGGCTCGTTGTCTGTCGACGAGTACCTGGCCAAGTTTAATGAACTGGTCAAGTTCTCTCATTTCCGCATGGCGAGGCCTACTCCTACATTCTTGGCTGCTAAGTTCCGGAGGGGACTTAATGAGGATATTGCTGGACACCTCGCTGGTTCTGCTTCGAGAGACTTCGGAGCGTTGGTGCAGCAGTGCCGCGACATCGAGGACTACTGCCGGGCGAGTCAGGCCAAGAGGGCCAAGGTTGAGGTGCCACAGAGCGCTGGTGGTTCTACTCCCTGGAAGAACAAGAACTTTGCCAACAAGGGCAAGGGCAAACCACCGTTGGCGGCTAAGCAAGCGCCTAATCAGTTCAGAAAGACTGCTGCTCAGGGGAACACTGCTAGACCTCCTGCTCCCAGATGTTCTGGATGCGGGAAGTCACATTTTGGGCCGTGCTCTACCGGTCAGCTGATTTGCTTCCAGTGTGGCAAGGAGGGCCACTACTCGAGAGATTGCCCGACGGCGAGAGTTGCTGCAGTGCAGGCTGTGCCATTGCAGATGGTTCCTACTGGGGCACCAGCCGTACCACCTACTACCGGACGAGTCTACACACTTGATCGTCAGCAGTCGGACAGAGCTCCGAACCTGGTCAGAGGTACTGTTACCATTGGTGGATCAACTATTGATGTTTTGTTTGATTCCGGGGCAACGCACTCTTTTGTTGCTACCCCTATTGCTGTGGGGCTTGAGTTTCCCAGTGATGTGCTTTCTCCACCGATGCGGGTTACCACCGCCACCGGAGAAAAATGTTTGACCTCCACTGTTCATCGCGATGTAGCGTTTCAGTGGGATGGCCGTGACTTCTCGGTAGATCTGATAGGATTACCGATGGCCAACCTTCAGATTATTTTGGGCATGGATTGGTTGTCCAGAAACTGTGCAATGATTGATTGCTGTGCCAAGAAAGTGGTGATGTCTCCGGGTGGGTCCACAGCCAGTTCCTCACCGTTCATTTCAGTCCTGCAGGCGAGGAGGGCCTTGAGAGCAGGGGCATTTGGCTATGTCATGTTGGGAGGTTTGGTGAGTGGGACACAGGAGGATCTCACTGGCATTCCTGTGGTGAAGGAATTCCTCGAGGTGTTTCCTGAGGAGATTCCTGAGTTTCCACCACAGAGGGAGATAGAGTTCTCCATCGACTTATTGCCTGGTGTGGGGCCTATATCGTTGGCTCCATACCGGATGTCGCCACCTGAGTTGGCAGAGCTGAAGAAGCATATCGAGGAGCTTTCAGCAAAAGATTTTATCCGGCCGAGTGTGTCTCCCTGGGGAGCACCGGTCATATTTGTGAAAAAGAAAGATGGGACCATGCGGTTGTGCACCGACTACAGACAGTTGAACAAGGTGACAATCAAGAACAAGTATCCTCTTCCACGCATTGACGATTTGCTGGATCAGCTCAGGGGTGCTTGTGTGTATTCCAAGATTGATCTCTGGTCCGGTTATCATCAGATACGGGTAAAGCCGGAGGATGTCCCTAAGACAGCGTTTCGCTCGAGGTACGGGCACTACGAGTACTTGGTGATCCCGTTTGGACTCACCAATGCACCCGCAGTGTTTATGGACTACATGAACAGGATTTTCCAACCGTACCTGGATCAGTTTGTGATCGTTTTCATTGACGACATTTTGATCTACTCCAAGACGGAGGAGGAGCATACCGAGCACTTGAAGATTGTGTTGCAAGTGCTAAAAGAGAAAAAGCTTTATGCTAAGCCGTCGAAATGCGAGTTTTGGCTCAAGGCGGTGAAATTTCTGGGTCATGTAATTTCTGCTAATGGAGTTGCAGTTGATCCTAACAAGATTGAGGCCGTGATGGACTGGGAGAGGCCCAAGACGGTTACGGAAGTGAGAAGCTTCTTGGGTTTGGCAGGTTACTATCGGAGGTTCATAGAAGGATTCTCCAAGATGGTGCTACCGATGACTCGCCTTACCCGGAAGGAGACTCCATTCGTGTGGACACATGAGTGTGAGGAGTGTTTCCAGGAGTTGAAGGAGAGACTAACTACTGCTCCTGTGTTAGTCCTTCCTGATCCTGCGGAGCAATTCGAGTTGTACTGCGATGCCTCTGGTAAAGGACTTGGCTGTGTGCTGATGCAGAAAGGGAAAGCGGTTGCTTACGCTTCAAGACAGTTGAAACCTCATGAGGAGAACTACCCGACTCACGACTTGGAGTTGGCAGCCATTGTTTTTGCTTTCAAGATTTGGAGGCATTACCTGTTTGGCATGAAGTTTGTTGTATTCAGTGATCACAAGAGCCTGAAGTATCTGTTTGACCAGAAGGAGTTGAACATGAGACAGCGAAGATGGATGGAGTTCTTGAAGGACTACGACTTTGAGTTGAGGTACCATCCTGGCAAGGCCAATGTGGTAGCCGATGCTTTGAGTCGGAAATCCGTGAGCTTATCCAGCTTAATGATGAACGACTACGAGATGATCGAGAAGTTCAGAGACTTGAGAGTGAACTCCTTATTTGGGGGTGCACTGCTCGAAATGGAAACAGCAGAAGTGATCAATGAGCTGATGGAAAAGATCAAAGAGGCGCAAGTGCAAAGAGAATGCCTTGATTACGTGAAGAACCAAGACGGGGTGTCTTGGAATGAGGATGGTTTATTGCTGTTCCAGAAGAGGATAGTTATTCCTCGAGGGCCTTTGACTGAGGAGGTTATGGCAGAGGCTCATAAAGGCCGGTTCACTATCCACCCTGGTGCCACAAAAATGTACCAGGACTTAAAAAGGAATTTTTGATGGTCGGGCATGAAGAAGGACATAGCGGTCTACGTGTTCAAATGCCTTATA
>JAVKPL010001391.1:0-16759 GCA_032173675.1 Gastrolobium villosum | reverse complement strand
ATTTTTTCGTAAACTAACATTACAGTATTGCTTTTATTTTTTTATCTCATCAATGCCGGTTTCTTCTGTTTTGTTGCATAAAATTGCAGCTTGATTCGGAGAATCTGATGTAGGTGACTCTGTCTTTCTAACTTGCAGTCCGGTAAAGCGTGCAAGGTCAATCCATTGCTGCAGCAATATACGGGAAAACCAAATTTTAAAAATCCTAATCAAATTATTTATATGTTGATGAATGATGATTTACGTCAAACTAAATTTTAGTATACAGTAATATTAAGATCACGGATTACAAGACAACCAAAACAAGTTCTCTTTCCATAACAAAACTTTATAACTCCCCAAAACTCACATTTGCATATGACACTTGAATGTGAAATTGGCAACTAAAAAAGAGAAAATAAAAAAATGGTACTTGATTTATGAGAAGAATTGTAGTGTTCAAGCATAAATAAATGAAATCGGCTTACTTAAGATGAGGTTTAGAACATTAAGCATTGTGAAAATTGATGAAAGCAGAGAGAAGATAAAATGAGAAAAATTAATATTACCTGGGTTCCCCAATAAGAATTGATTGTCCGTGTCACAAAAGATAGCATATTTACAAGAAATGTTTGGGAAGAAAACTGGTCAGAAATCCGATGCTCCACTATCCCAGCAATTATCTGGATACAAAAAAGATTGTACCTTCAGAATTAATACAGAGGGGCAGTTGCAGACCTTTAACTGGATGCGAATTTGTGGTACAGTAACATTATATAACCGAAAGTATAGTCACAGAACAAGAAAACTCAATTTTCAGAAAGAAAAAATTCTCAAATAATTATCCAGCAGAGAGCCGAGGAAGAAGTGGAAAGGAGGAGAAAATCACAAAATAAGACAAATAGTTATGATTAAACTGAACATATTTTTCACAATTATTTTTAACAGTATCCAGTGTTCACTAAAGGATCTTAAGTTGCAAGGAGAAAATTAAGCATACTAGATTTTTTCCAATATTTCCTATAATCCCACCCCCCATCTTCTTCAAGAACTACCTTAGTGGTCAGACAAACACATCATCACTAGTTATTCAAGACACAGGTGGTCAAGTCCTGCTTTCAAACGTCAATAAACTCAAATTTCTAATTGTTTTCATTGTCCAGCTTCAATAATCATATATTGGAAAATATTCAAGACATCACAGCAACTATTGAAACATAAACAAACAACGTGACAACATAGATGCCATTTCCTACAAAAACTAGGTCCAATCTTCCTTGATGTATTTTTTAAGCATTAGTTAAAACTAAAATTTTAATGCAGCAAAAGTTCTCTATATACCTGATAACGGAGATTTGCAGATATTCCAAGAAAGCATGCATAAACAATTGCTGTTTTGAGTATTGGTGACCTTAGAATCCGTTGATTAGTACCAACTGCTGGATTAACGAGTTTACGAATTGCATACAGGGAATTTGATGAAGCCACAGTTCCTATGCTTGAAATAAATCCAACACTAGCAAGTTTTAGACCACCAAATACAACCGATGCAACTCTATGATTGAGATTCCAGTTTGTCCCTACTGGATTCTTTTGAAATGCATTGTCTGGAATGGAGCCAAGAAGACCTATTATAGAATCAATGTTGTCAGGCGCATTCATCTCATCGGCATACGAAAGGAATGATAAAGTTGGTGCAGGAAGCCACACTGTAAAGAAATCAACAACTGATCCTCTGACAGTGTCCGTAATAACATAGTCAAGCTCTTGAAAAAAGTTTTCTTTCCGCTTTTCATACTGTGCAAATAGTGTAGTTGTTACTGATATTGCTTCTTCTATGGCTAATCTATGCAAGAATTTGGGATCTGCCAGCAATCTTTCCCTGAAACCCTGCATTCAAGAAGAACCACGAGAGGTAAAATATTAAGGGAACAAAGTGATAAATTGTTTCCACGATTAAAAACAAAGTAATGGGTTTCATTATCAAATAAAAATATACCTGGAATCGGTGGGTGAGTTCTGAAATCAGAGGATACTGCTCCAGATCAAAGAAGTTCTGTAATACCTCAGGTGATACTAAACCAAGATCAATTCCCTTTTGAAGATCCTGAAACCGAAAGGAAAGTATTATCTATGTATGATAATGTCCCAATCAATACTAGCATAACCTATCCTATCTAAATGATGATCACATAAAATGTAAACAGGTGCACAGAAAAAAAGAACTAGAAACACACCAACTACCTAATCATCAAATGAAAGTATGGAACCAATGTAAACTTGGTATCACTATTGATTGCTCATTTACACCCCCTAAACAGTTGGGATCCATCTATGCCAAATTATAGAATAGAAGTAATTTATTTTTAGAAATAACAGATAAGAACTTCATTATCACAATTTACCAATGAGTTTTCAATTCCTTAAATCATATATTGTTGTGCAAAAATCTGAACTCAAAAGGAATATGAATATAAAGGAAAAGAAGGTAGAACGAAGAGAAAACAATATGAAATGGTAATGGTAAGTGTTCAAGTGACATCCCCCACAACAGTACGTTGAGCTTCATAATTTGTGTCAATTAATAAAATACCGAACAGAGATATTAATTAAAGGGATAAATGATTACGGAATACCAAAGATATATTGCATACAAAGAAAATAATCCAAAAGGTACTGCTATGAGATACATAGTATCATGCAAAATAGTATTGATATGACACACCCAGTAACATGCAAAATCTCTCAAGCTTTTATAATCAAAATGGACAATGGAAGAACATAAAGGGCTAAAATTTGAAAGGGGGATCGACAGAGAAAGAAAAGTAATGGTCGAGCAAATAAGTGAATGTAATGGCTGACAAACCTGTGGGAGGGCATCTTGCCTCCGCCCAGCAGCATTCATAACCCGAGCAATCTCAGCACGGTCAAAGCAATTTCTACTACAAGGTCTGGCAGCAGAATACCACAAAAAATCAGCAACTGGAACTTCTCCCTCTTTGCGAATGAACTGTCTTTCAGGGTCAAGTAATATAACTATTTGGTTTTTCTTTTGTATTTTTCCTGAAATTCTTGCAGGCACTCCAGTTCCTCTAGATCCATATGTAACATGGCTTGCACCCGTCACAACTATTAACATACCGGCGGCTCCTCCATCAAGCACATTTTTTAAGATGATCTGGGACATAGTATACTCCTCAACTACTCTAGCCTGTGCAGATAGATATGAGCTAGGACCAAAAGGAATAGACAGATTTGAAGTACTATCAACTAATGATCTTCTTGATGTAGAAGTAGAGCCTGATATGAAGCCTGAACCAGCTGGAGGGGCATAAACTTTACGATCAGCCTTTGAAAGCCCTCGAATTCCTTCTGCTTGGACAGTCCTTAAGATCTGTTGATGAAAAACCATCAAGTCTTAATTATCATATTTGTGTATCTTGACCTAAGGATGCAAGAACTAAGCCTAATCCTACTAGGTGGAGTTGGCTACATGGATCAATTGACACCATTTGGCTCTATCAAAAACCAAAATTTCAGTAAAACATCTAATGCAAGGTCTATTTAATACTCCTAAAGTTTTCTCAGGTCATACTCTACCCTCTCAACAGACTATCTTCCCTTCTTCCCATATCATAATGTGGCAAGTTTCCATAGTCTTCTCTTCAGTAAAAAAAAAAAAAAAAGATTTATTAAACATTTTGTTTAATTTGGGAACCTAGACTATTATGAATTAATTTCTAATTCTTCTCTAGATTATGTTTCTCTTGTCATAAACTCATGATGCAATCAAAATCCTTGGGGGCTACTGGCATATAGCATTGAGTGTCTAATACAGTAATATTTTTCACTTGCTCTTAGTTTAGATACCACCAAAAATCTCAGAGACAAAATGAACATTTGAAAGATCAACATCTGTTTGGATGAAAATTTAAGCGCACCATCAGTGGAGTACCACAAGCAACAAGATGAATTCCATTTTCGCGACAGAAACTGAGAATAGGTTCATACTCCTGCCATCGTTGAGGGGGCCAATGCGATGTATAAGATTTTAAGGTTTCTCCATCTATCCTGCCATGAAAGTCCAGTTTCAGTATAAGTAATGCAGAATCACGGTAAGCAATCTAACCAAGTTAAAAACAGACATTGTTTAACGGAAAAATAATTAACCGGGAAAAATAAGAGAGACAGAAATTGGTCGCCATATATTTTAAGGGTTCGTTTTTTCTACGGTCAACGTAGCTAACTTATCTACAGTGAGCCCAAAATGACCTCGTTTCGAGGCGGAAATCAATGTATTTTTGTAATTATAATTTATTTCAGGGTTATAATAGTCTTTTTCATTATAATTTTTTAACTTTTAAACCCAAGACAACGTCGTCGTTTTGGGAGTGAATGTAGATAACTTATCTCTATTCACTTTAGAAACATTAAATCCATGTTTTAAATAACAAAATGTTCTCTTTTATAATTGATGATTGAATTCTCATTTCTTAAATTCCGTAACAGTTTTCTGCAAAATAAAAAATGAGTGCTTCAAACGCCAGAAATTTAGCCCATGTGGCATAGCTCTAAGACTTGTTATTCACTTCAAATGAAAACACATTCATAATCATATAACTTGAAGATTCTTCTTCAAGCCCGCAATTGCAATTAATAACAGTAAACCACCGTCAGTTTCTATGTTGATAATCACCTCCAATTTACATTGTTCATGTCATAAAAAAAAATAAAAAAATTAAACAGTAGATTCCTGGAAGAAGATAAGGAAGAAAATTGGCACTCTGATCAAGTCTAACTATCATGTTAACTAAACATTCATCACACTTTGAAAATTCAAAGGCATACTTTTTATCCATATACTGATTGAGTTGTTCCTGAAGATTAGAGGGAAATGATTCAAGAGCCAAAGACAATCGTTTCTCCTTCTCCACACACCGCCTGTGCAAATTCTTCACAATCTCAAGCTCCAATTCCTTATCATCTCGAACTGGAACCTGCTCAGCTTCCCCCAAATAAACCACTCGAGCATTCATCAGCTTCTCCCACACTTTCCCTTTCTCCTTCCCTATCGCCAACGGTTCCCCAATCGCCGTCGCGTCGTAAATCCTCGACGTTATCACTTCCTCCTCCTTCTTCTTCTGCTCCTCCGGCTTCAAAGCCGTCAAATTCGCCGCTGTCGACGGCGGCTCAGCCTGCTTCTCCTCCGCTCTTGTCCCCGCCGCGGACAGCAGAACCGACGCGCCCATGGTCAAAAGCGGTGCGAGCAACACGCCTCGCCGCGTTGGCTCCACGCGTTCAACCGAGTTTTCCCTCGCGTCAGAGTGTTCCGATTTTGATACCGCGATAACGCGAATCGAGCGGCGGGCGGATAAGTTGATACGGCGGCGTTTCGCTGTCAAAACGCACCGGAATTCGTGGTCGCCGGCGACATGTGGCGGCAGATGATGTGTCTCCCATGGCGAAGCACGTGAGCCAGCGGCGCGGCGATAGTAAGTCACGTGCGGCGGTCCAGTGGCAAAGGAAGCCTGAGTGTGGGGCTTCATCTCCCTTCAATGGGACCTTGTCATGAAACAAATGTTCAATCTCACTTTTCATTCAGTGACACAATCTAGGATTTGTTCATTTTCAGCCTTTGTATTATTATTATTGTTATTATTTGGTTTGATGTTTGTCATTTTAATTGATAATAAGTTGTGTAATTTTAAGATAGAGTTACACATAATAAATGAAAACCATGGAGAGAAAAAATAGATAGTTTTTTTTAATTTAAATTTTAAATAAAAATATTTATTTTGTGTCTATCTCTCTTCTAAAATGACATAAATTTATATCATTTGAAATGACAAACACTTTTCCCTTATTATTATGGGTTTATCATCTATCATTTAATATGACCACAAAAAATTTCCTACACACACAATATTTTGTGGGACTTGCAGGAAAAAAAAACTCCAGCACACAAAACGAATCTTTTCCTACAACATAATTCTTATAAAACCCTATTATTATTATTATTATTATTATTATTATTATTATTATTATGGGACATGATACACTTACCACTAAAAAAATTTATCACTTTTACAACTAATCTAATCTTCATTGATTTTCGTCAATATAATCATTATAATTTATTGGATTTATTAAAAATTAATAATTAATTAATAAATGTGATCCAATAATTTTCAAAGAATTCTAATCATTAGATTGACGGAAATAAAAAATGATTAGATTAGTTGTAATTGTGGTAAACTTTTTTTTGCTCGTAATTATATCTTTCTCCCATTATTATTATTTTTTGTATTATGATTATTTTACCCGCCTGAAATCCGGATAAGAAAAAAAAAAAAACCATTTTGTATGTTCAATAAATTCTTATTTTTTATGGTCACAATAAATTTAAATGATATTGATAATTTAATGCTTTAGTCACGAAAAATGCCGAAAGCCTCAAATTTGGGCTCCTACGTGAACCATCCATGTCCATACAGATACAGGAGCCAAGTGGGATTCGTTTAGCTATTCTATCATTTTGGAATTTTCTTCTAAGATGAATATGATCCTAGTCAGATGTGACTCGGGCCTTAAAAGCACAAGACAAACTGACCATAAAAGAATATTTGAAGCCAAGGTGCCATATCCGTATTTTCACATAAATTCCAAAACAATGATTTGAAAAAGAATTCGCTTTTTCTGCCATTGCACATGAATTATTTGCACTAAATTTAATATAATATTATTTTGGGATAGAAAGTATGGTATTTTTGTAATTTTAATTTATTTTAGTATTATTTTAGTCTTTATAATTATAATTTTTTAATCTTTCAATCTCAAAATGATAATATTTTGAAAATAAATGCAAATAACTTATTTGAATTAATTGTATAAATATTTTTCTGTTCGAAAATTTTATCAATTTAATTGTAAGTTAAATTAATTGAAACAATTGAGTTATGATTTCAAAATCTTATCAATTTAATTTCCTTTTTAACTTTTTTAAACATTGGTGACTTGATGAGTTACAAAGGTAATAATAATATGTATCTCCAAAAAAAAAAAAGGTAATAATAATATCAAGGAATCACTCATCTTTTGTGTTTGAAAATCTTTTGTGCAATATTGTATTTTTGCTGCAAGTTTTTTATTAGATGAAAATGAATACTCCGGTATATTAAATTGCGCTTTTTATGAACATCCTATTAATGTAATGAATTTAATATTTTTGTTTTTGCTACATGATTTTTTTTTTTTTGCCACACATTCACATTGAAATGAATATGTCATATATTATAAAGAAAATAGAAAGAAAATTTTACTGAGATTCACTCATTTTTATGTGAGTGTGGCAGAAATTTTTATTTTTCCCATACATAATTTATCAAGATTCACTTATCCCTTGTTATATCCTTCTCATTTCATTTATTACAAACATTCAATTATAAGAGAATATATATAACTTAAAAAAACCATAAACCGTAAATTATTTATGGACTCAAATTAAAATTACTTAATAAATGATATTGCAAATAAATATGGGACCCAAAGTACTACGAGACCTCTACAACTGAAACTCCCGTTGATTTTATCTTCATTATAAGGGACATAAGTCGGAAATAGTAATCATTATGCCACTATTCTCACACAAATTTACCTAAATGTTACGCTCTTGAACTAAATTTTTAAATTGCCACACAGACAAGGTCACTTGCAGCAGTAGTGAACTATGCATGATGATGGGTCAGGAAACTGATGGTGTCAGAGTTCGCTTCTGACACATGCGACCTCTATTTGCTGACGTTTTAACCAAGTTCGCCTACATGCCTACCATGTAGGCGACCTTCAATTTTTCTTTTTAATTTGATATTTGTTATCTACTAAAAATATGATACATCAGCAAATCGAGTTCGCTACACCAGATAACGAACTTGCCTCATGATAGATTGGAAAATAACACTATTCACGTCACAATTAAATAAAAAAGTTAGTGAACACTGAAGAGTGACATTTTGTTCGATCCATAAGTTGTCCACTAGGTACAAAATAGATATCATACTCAACAACTCTGACAAGGAACATTGCATTGTTTTTTTTTTTTAAAAAAAAAAACAACAACAATAAAGCGTTCGTTAACAGGAGTGGTGACGAATGGGGGGGCATTATATTACTCTTACTATTAATTTAGGGACTTATTAATTTTATAATGTTGGAAACATCTTGTTTCTTGTTATTATAGAAATATATATATAAGTTTCTTTAGTTTTTTTATTTATTTATAAAAGGTGAACCCGCATATTTATTTCTATAACATAAAATAAGATGTCTCTAACAGTATATAAAAATGTTTTCCCATTAATTTAAAAGAAAACACAAAAAAATAAAGTTTCACTTGTTAATTTATAGTTTTTTTTTAAATATTTTTACTATTTTTTGGTCTCACAAAATGCTTTAACATTCTCCACATCTATAGTATAATAAATCACGCTTCAAGGTCTCTGCAAATTCAACTCCGCTTCAGGCTTTGTTTGGGAGTTTGGAGGGGAAGGAAAGGGAGTTGAAAAATGGCAAAGGAGGAAAATGAAGGGTTAATGAGATATTTTTATCATTTTACCCCTTTTCAAAATTAATATAATTATTATATTTTACAAACTAAATTAAATTTAAAATTTCTAACATAAATTATTTATGTACTTTTCACAATATTAAAAAAGATAATATTTTTTATGAAATTTCTATGCTGCAAGCTACGAAAATTGTCACAAATTTTTTTTCGTCAGAATACTATTCGTCGAAAAGCGACGAAAATTTTTCTCCGATGAAAATTTTTACAAAAATAAATTTTCTATCGAAATTTAGTTTCTGGCAAAAGTTTTGACGAAAATGATTTCCTCCATGAAATGCTTTAAATCAAAAAAAATATTTCGTCAAAAATTTTGACGGAATGTTTTTCGTTCAAAATTTCGATTGAAATGTGTTATGATGAAAATTTTGACGGAAATTGTATTGTCAAATATTTTGAGGGAAATATTTCATTCGAAACTTTCGACGAAATTTAAATTCTGCAAAGAATCTTGACAGAATATTTTTTCCGTCAAACATTTTAATCGAAATATTTTTCGTCAAATCTTTTTACGAAAAAAATTTCTGCTAAGATTTTTTGACAGAAATGTGTTCCGTTGAAAATTTTGATGGAAATATTTTTTATCAAAAAATTTGACGAAAATATTTCCCGTCGAAAATTTTCGATGAAAATGTGTTTTCTTAAATATTCGACTGAAATTTTTTTTCCAAAAGTTTAGCGAAAATATTTCCGTCGAAAACTTTTGACGGAATGTAAATTCCGTAAAGAAGTTTGATGAAATTTTTTTCCAGCAAAATTTTTCAATGGAAATGTGTTGCATTGAAAATTTTGATGGAAATATTTTTCGTCAAAAACTTCGATGAATATTTTTTTTTATGAAATATTTTGACGAAATTTAGATTCTGTAAAGAATTTTAACAAAAAAATTTTGTCAAATTTTTTTGCAGAAATGTTTTTAGTCTCAAATTTTGATGGAAATATTTTTCGTTGAAACTTTTTGCAGAAAATTTTGATGAAATATTTTCCGTAAAAAATTTAGACGTAATTGTTTTACGTCGAAACTTTTCGGTGGAGATGTGTTTTGTCAAATTTTGGACGAAAATATTTTCGTTGAAAGTTTCAACGGAATTTAGATTCGTCAATAGTTTTGATTGAATTCTTTCTAGTAAAAAATTTATGTCAGTGATTATGACAAAATCTTGTTTCGTCTTTAGTTTTGATGAAATTTTTTTGACGTATGTGATTTTCATCAAAAATTTCATCACTATTTTTGACGAAATTTTTTTTGTGATAAATTTTGTCGGTATTTGAGACTTTTCTAATAATGTCACGTTTAAAAATGATTCACAATTATTTAGTTTTTGCATTTTATTGTTAAGGATAGACAAGAAATTTTAAATATTTCCCCCCTCAAACCCCCCAAATTGGGGGAACTTTAATTTTAGGAAGAAGGAGGATTTTGGAGGGTTTAGTAAAAATCCTCAATTCCTTCCCCTTTTTTTTTAAGCTCACAAACAAAGGAAAGACTTATTAAAATCCTCCATTTCCTTTTCCTCCCTCCTAAAACCAACTCCCAAACAAAGCCTCAAGAGTTTCATGCGGTCCCTGCATGGAAACATTTCTCCATGTCTGTTAGTATAGCTATTCGATTAGTTATGAAGTTTGTTTTTAATTAGTTGCTGCAGTTTAATCGCGTGTCCTACGCGGCATTAGCTACCCTCATCATATATACATTAAACTAAACTCTCATATTTTAACATTCAATGAAATTCAATCTTCTGATACACTTTCAGCGCTCGCCCTCCTTTCTTCCCTTTTCTCCTATATTTTCCCGCATTTTCTCAAATTTTCTTTCTCGGTGACTTCCTCGTAAGTTTCACGTTTATATCTGAATTCCTTCCTTTTTATCCTTTCAGTGCAAATTAAAATCCAATTCCAGAATACCTTACAAATCCCGCTAATCTTTTCTTCCTCCATTGAAATAGAAACCTGTCGTTGGTTCTTCCTCCATCCAATGTATTTGGCATGGCTGAGATATACACCGATCGATTACTCTAACCATTGCAAAATCAAGTTTGTGGACTGATAAGGTTGATGCATGGAAAGATCTGCACGATCGTTTTACTCAAGGTGATGAGTTCACAATTTCTAGTATACAAAGAAGAAATTTGATGCTATTCGCCACGGTGATTTTCTCTGCGAGAGAGTGCTTCACACATCTCAAAATGTTGTGTGTTAAGCTCGTACAATTCAAGTAATTGCCAACTTGTTCTTGTTTCCAGTAATGAGAGGTACAAAATGGAGATTATGCCATTCGTTTTCTCAAAGGACTAAATGAACATTTTGCTCATGTTCGTTTCCAGGTTATGATGATGGATCCTCTACCATCAATCACCAAGGCTCTCTCACCAGTCATCCAACAAGAAAGTCAACTCGGTGGAATAATTCTTCATGATTCTGCTGCAATTGTGTCCAAAGTATTTGTGAATATGTGTGAACAAGGCACTAGCAAATGATCACTTTATGCGAGAGGAGAAGCAAAAGAGGTACAGGGATCTCAAACAAAGTGTGCACACTTTGTGGTACAAATAACCACACAATTGAAGTTTGTTATTTAAAACATTGATTTCCTCCAGTTAACAAGCTGAAAGCCCTAAATTCTGCTAATAATGTCTTCTGATGATTAGATACCTAGGGGTGAGGCACAATTCGATTCCACTGTTTGACTCACTTGAGGGGAATACCAAAGCCTCTTGTTCGATCGGCAGTTCAATGCATCGGCTGGTTGTGGCTCACATTCTCTAATTCTTGTAGACTCTTCAGTGGTTAAAGACAACACTTCCAACAATTATTTTTTGTCAGGTATAAATTTCAATGCTAGGTGGATACTGGTTACACATACCACATACTCTTCTAATTTGTCTAATTTTGCTTCTTTCCACTAGATTCTGCTCATATTAATCAATCTCCCAAACGGTAATAAGGTACCAGCATGTCATTTTGGTACAGTCCATTTATCATCTTATTTGTCTTGCTAATTGTAAAGAATCAATTCAACCCAAAAGCTTAAGCTGTTTGGTGAGGCTACATTAATGATTTTATATATCTCAACACGCACCCTCACACGAGAGCCCACTGGGCTTGAAGGTTGGACAATGCACAGGCCCACCTACCTGTGCGAACAAAGAAATTCCACTTGAAAGAAAGTAGAAGGCGGCGAGGATCGAAACCCGGGACACAAGGCTCTGATACCATGTAAAGAACATTGGGATACACAGTGGGGCGTGTTGAAATATATAGTCTATAAGGCCTTGGGCACTCCCACCCTTTGAGCTAGCTTTTGGAGTGGTGTATCCCAAGGTTCTTTACGGTAACAATAGAAGGTTATAATGGGTTATCATATGTGTCAGTATTTGAATGTTATAGTCCATACTCCACAGCATGATTTATTGGAGTCCCTTTGTCCAATGAGTTCCATACGATCATGTATCTCTGCTGCTAAGTTAAATGATAATTTGTGGTATCACATAGGTATTATCTGTGACCTACTTTTATTATTCTTTTTTTTTCTTCTTCTTGTATTACATTCTTCTCTTTGGGTTCAATTTGATAACTTCTCTCTCAAAGTGGTGAAGATTTGATTTTCTTCTTTTGGAGCTGAATCATATAACCTGGTGCAAAATCAATGGGTCACTCGTCCTTCTCTGACTCAAAAGAAAGAAAGTCTTGCAGGAATTTCTTTTCATGAAAATTTATCCTATATTCTCCGAAATAGGAAGAGTTCTTTGATTCTTACATCTATGAGGCTTCTTTATTTAATTGTAAGCAGCTAAGCATCAACACTCTAAAGCAAAAAAGGAAAATAAGATTATAGATTGTCCTAAAATGATTTGCTTTTCTTCTTCAAATGATGGCATACGTGATCATGTATGGAAGTGCCAGTTTTTGACAGCTTTCATTTTTTTCATAGTTCTATCTAATTTTGTAAAGCTTTTTATTGAATTCTAACATATTTTCATGTCAGTGGAGAGATTTGATCCGCCGGAGAATTCATCGTCAAGACTTGAAAGGATGTCTACTGAGAGAGGTTGCCATTCTTTAGCCGTCTTAAATGAAAAATGGTAAGTTTATCGTATTTTCCTCTTGTTGACTGCATGTATTGGTGGCTAACAGGCTCAGACATTCAAATACTAGAACCTAGGATATATATTAATTAAACAAGAAATAAGAAGGAAAAGTATGATGCACCCAAAAAAAGGGGAAGGAAAATGCCCTTCTGATGCTTGTATTTTGGGAGAGGTTTTTTTGTTCCTCCGGGAGAACCATGCTCCCTTCTAAAAATAGAAAAGGGAGGGATTGAGAGGGGATTATGAAAAAAAGAATTTTATTTTATTTTATTTTTGGTGATCATATACATGGCCCTAGCTTGTAGTTTGTTGACTGCATAAATTTTGGTTGTTTTTCTTAAATTAGTATTAGTTTATTTGAATCATTCCAAAGTCAAGTCAAATGTAACCGTCAAGTTTCTGTATCATTGATTTTCATATAGAAGTGGTGGCAGAGGGAAGGGCGGTGACTTTTTTGCTCTCTAAAATGTATGCTAAGGTTTTTAAAACTTTTATTTTGAGAATGTTACAACAGAAATTATTGTCTCCTTAGCAGTATGTCCTGTTGTCATAGAATCCCCGTTCATCCAATGTTTAGGAAAAAAATAATATAGTTTATCTTCATTCCGGTACTATTCTTCAAAAAATCTTCCATGTGGTATTTGGTAAAGTAGTCCATGTGAATTGATAACATTTTGCAAAAAAAATTAAACTCGTAATACACAACACTGTAAAGAGGACTATATCGTCCTATGAAATTTTATTTAATACATGAAGCATTAAATTTAAAAAATAAAAGCATTCAATATACTCAGAACTCAAAAAAAAAAATTATTAATAATTTTTTTTAGGTAATTAGAGAATTATGGGATGATTCATTGAGAGCATATATAATTATTCAAAAATAAGATTAGAGATGCTAAATGCATAGGTAAAATAATAGCAATCTCAAAAAATGATACTTAAGGTGTGGCTCAGTTGGCTTGATGCTGAGTTCTAGGGGTTCGGGCTTTGAGTTTAAAAGGTTTGAGTTCGAATCCTGGTAAACACATTGTGAGTAGCGGAGAAACTTTTATCCTCTCAATCCGCACAAGGGATTAGTCTCATCCTATGTGAGGTGAGTGAGCGGGCCTCAGGCTTTTTCTAACAAGACATGATTCAAAGTTCAGGTCACAGGAACAGCATCAGATGTTAAGTGGCAGTGAGGGTGATGCTTATTCGCTTTGTAATTTGGAAAAATCTCAGCGAAATTGAGCGCCCATAATATACTGTTTTGCTTTGCTAAATGAATGCGAAAGATTTAGACACAAAATGTTTTTCGCAAGATGACATTTGGGCTATTTGATAGAGGAGAATTTTTTTTTTTAGATAAATATAATTACTGGGGGAATTGTGAGAAAATGAGTTTAGTAGGGAAATGAAAAAAAAAATTATTTGGTAGACCGAAAAATTACAGGAAAAATTGGTTTAAGTTTTCAAGTGAAGGTAAAATTTTGACGGAAAAATAAGATTAAATTACTGCAATAACCTTGAGTAAATAATTCGTGGTAAGTTGAATAGAAGCGATTGCCGTTGCAACAGGGTCATAAACTACTGGTCTTCGTATCTCTCTCCTTCTCTCTGTCTCTCCGTGCAATTGGAGTGAGCTCTGCTGAATCTTTGCAATTTGGCCTGAATATGAAGAAGTCAGCTCTGATGTTAAGTCTGATCGAGGAAAGAAGAAACATGTTATTAAGGAAAAGACAATGTCAGGAATAAAAAATGACATGCTTCAGTTCTCGAACTCCGGAAAGATCAATGCTCCAAAATCTGGAACAAAAATAGAAGCTTGACTGACATGAATCAGCACCCTGCAGAATCGGACCCTATAAAGAAAGATCAGGGTCATTTTGGTCAAATATTGGGTAAGTGATTTTCCTAGTTAAATTTTTTAAAACCCAGTATCAAACGTTGACATATTAAAATACCACATCTATTTGCCTATCTATCTTAAAATTAAACTCCTACCAAACACATCCCCTATAAGTCAGATTGGAGCACGGATGTGTTGGGACGTCTGTCCCCCAAATCAATGCAGAATGATATTGGCAAGTAGAGTTCGGAGCTCGACACTATTTTGAAGTCACCGGCCATATGCTTTAGAAAATAAAAAATGCAGAAGTGAGAGAGAGACAAAGAAGAACACATCAATTTTTTAATGCGAAAAACCTCCCCTTAAGCAGAGGAATAAAAATCACAGAATACTAGTGTTCTGCCTGTTGACAGATGTGTCCAACGTAGGTTGGATGATTGATCTTGGATACGGGTGTTTCTCTCTAGATGCCTATAGATTAGGTATCTGGGAGGAACGTGGATCACTGACACTGACCTAGGCGTATGCCTTCAAGGTGTGTGTGTGTGATCTATAGTGTTTGGGATCAGAAATTGTGTACCTTACTGCTCTGCTTACCTGCCTTATATAGCCCGGCTCTAGGGTTTGGTGGCTGGGCCGAGATGCAGCGTGGACTTTGGGCCGAGGTGCAGAGTGGGCCTAGGTCTAGCCCATAACAGTTGCCCCCCAACTCGGTAGGCTGAGTTATCAGGATGCCGAGTTGCGTTGATTATCTGGCCTGAGTCATCTCGGTTGTAGAGCCGATATGAATTTACTCGCCAGTCTTTCATCTTGCGGTCATCCTCCACGTGTTTCAAGCCATCATGATGCGTATCGTTGCTTATCTTTGCGCCGTCTTGGCATTTAATGCGACTGCGACTGTACAGATATCAATCGTTTTGTCTTGTCAGGTGCTTTTTGCTTTTTCTTTTACGCTTTTGCCCCTGCCTTTTCGTTTTCGCGGGTCATAACTCTTGAACTTCTCCCCTCTTCCTATTTTACTGGCACTTTCCCCCCTTTCTTCACCTTTCTGCTTCTGCCGTTAATCCACTTGCGATTTGCCACATTCGGTTGCGTTTCGGGGTTTTCTGGAAGCATCAAACTTCTTCGTTCGGCATTTGGCGTTATTTGCTCTGTAGGTATGGGTTTCTTGACCTTTTTTACTTCCTTGCCTTCCATTACTGCTTGTCGCTTGCATTCCTATGTTTGTTGCTTTCTTTACCTCATTTAGTCTGCATTCGCATTCGTCCCCTTTACATTCGGTTTTCTTACTGTCGCTGGTTACGTTTGCTGTTCTTGTCTGGAAAAGTTCCCAGTATGGATAAGGGAATTCCTTATGAGTATAGGAGGGCCACTTGTCCTCGTGTTTTCGGCCGAAGTGACGAGATTTTGGCAGAGGAAGAAGCTAGAGCTACTGAGGAGGAGGTGACTCGAGGCCACGGTGCCTCTTCTAGCCTTGGACGTCGGCCGCCGGCTTCTATGCCCGAGCGTCGTCGTCGTGTTTCTGTCTCTGGACGTTGTCCACCAGTGGGATCTCGTCCCAGTGGTCGAGGGCGGTCTCGATCTTCGAGGCGAGGTCGGTCCCTGCCTTCTAACCGTGCCGCGGGCTGTACGCCCGCAAGCACCAACCTTTCCTTAGATGATAGACCTAGGTCTTCTTCCTTTCTCATCGCTGGTCAACGAGATCAAATTTCCTTGAATCAACCCTCTTTTCAGCCCCTACTGTCGACTTCCCTTTCCCGGAATCCAAATCCATGCTTCAATTGCGTTCACCTCAGCGCGCAATTTATTGGGAATGGTAATGACTTCATGGCGAACCTAGTCTTAGGCAGTTGTTCTCACCATGCCGGACTTAGAACTTCAGTTCCCATGACCTCTTCAGATAGTTCTTCGAGCTCTTCACACTGTAGTTTATTTAACTCAGGTGCGTGTACTTGCTTCTTTTGTTGTTTTTAATCCACCCATTTTGCTGTTCTAGGTTCTTATGGAGTCCCCTATGCAGAATTCAACGTGGAGACTACTTCATCCAATCACGAGCTAGAAGCCGAGGTCGCAGTAGTTGAAGAAGGTTCTGCCCCAGTGGGTATCAGTCTACGCCGGCAATTCCCCTGGGTGACCCAGGAAGTTCTTAGCTTTAGATCCTCCCTGACCACAGAGGAAATATCCGGGTTACCCATTGGCAACCCGGTAGGTTTTAACACCTTCTGCCCAGCGGAAGATGAG